>JAJOZX010000948.1:617500-855000 GCA_023014485.1 Bathynomus jamesi
TTCCAACTTAACTGGACTAACAACTTTATTAACAACTCGCAGAGAAAGCGCTGCTAAAAATACCACGCTTAACAATCAAGAGGAGCAATTTTTTTTCTTTTTAATAATATTTCCCGGAATAAGCACATACACAAACAAACATACATTATCTGCTTTCAGCTTTATATATATAGATAGATTATAATTTTCCAATACGTTTTGATTAATTTTAAGCAACTTTTTTTTACCTTGAAATTCTTTCTCTCGATGAGCCGTTTCCGTGGTTTAGGATGGGACAGAAAAACAGACAGCATTAGCCCATTATATATACTGTATATATATATATAGATTTTATTTTTATACTGCGTGAAATTGTTAGGTTTCACTCAAGCCATTATTTTGGGTTGAATTTGGCCAATAATCTGTTTGTAATAATCAGCTGACTCTCGAAGGTTTGTAATACTGACTCAGCTGACTCTCGAAGATTATGGCCACCCCTTTCTCAGGGGATAAGAAAGTGGAGTTTCGGATGTTATGTGATAGGTTTATTTTTATTCCTTTTATTAAAAATCTTATTCAGATTCAGCAGCCATAATCCTCTTTTACTTTTATTTCATAAACATTGTAATCTATTTTTGTTTTTTATTTCGTTCATTTCAAATATGAAGAAATTTGAAGTCTGATCTCAACACTTCATCTTTCAATCTGAGTGACGAGAATTAACCCCGTCCCTTAAGTGTGTCTGGGTAAGCATGCAACTTACAGTAAAATATTTTAGGGAAATCCCCCTTCATAGATTTATAATTATATACAATAGAGTTAAATGTAATTAGGAATTAAAACTATCCATTGTAAGCTATGCGTTTTTATTACTTCAGATATAGTTTTAAAAGATTACGGGTTTTATTTCAACGGATGACCGCTGATATGTGTAAAGAATTTATAAATACTGAAGATGGTGCCAGTTGACTATTTTAATAGTAGATTGATGGAGGATGAGGATGAGGGTAAACTCCTCCACTTCCACCTCCACCTCCACCTCCACCTCCACCTCCTGCTCCTCCTCCTCCCCCTCCTCCAATTGCTTGTCCTAGTTGTCCTTGTTTTTCAAGTACATCCTGGAGTGTAAGCCCTCCTGCAAGACTGGGATTATCTCCTTCATTGTAGTGGACATAGAATACTTCTGGATCCTGTCCTGGGCCTGCCGGAACTTCAATGACTTGTTGCCCTTCTTCGCCCTGTTTAGTCAAGACATAAAGGGTAGTCTTTTGTAGTGGAGGTGGAACAATAATGGGATCTGGTGTGTCTCCTCTTTCTGGTGTGTTAACGAAGACAAAGTTGTTTACAACTTTGGGCTTTGGAATAACTGGAGGAGGTCCAAAGACAGGAGGTAAATCAGGAGCACGGAAAACGAAGAGATTTTGCAAAACATCAGCGTCGACACAATTTCCATTTGCGTCAGGTGCCTGTCCAGGACCGCAATCAACGGGTCCACCTCCCCCTCCTCCACCTCCTCCTCCACCTCCTCCTCCTCCACCTCCTCCTCCTCCTCCTCCTCCTCCTCCTCCTCCATAGTATCCTCCTCCTCCTCCTCCCCTATAGACTGGGTATCTTTGTGGTGCTGCAAAGGCGCAGCCCAGTAAACAAGCAACAATCTGAAAGAAAAAAGAGAATACATTAAAAAACTGTAATTACAAACATATTCATATATGATATTAAAACACAGGGTGATGACAAGCAGGCAAGAAGAGTTTATTGAGAAAATTTACAACCTCCCTGTATAAAGGTAAACAAGAGCGGAGAACGAAGATTGTAATAAAATGGTAAATTCTGACTGTGAGAAACGTAAGCCTACTAAACACCAATGTATTCTATAGGTCAACAACTCGGACTCCGCCTTATATGACATATATACGTTGAAAACTCCCTCAGTGAACATTTTTTCATAAAGAAGCCCCAGAGACTGGGTCCTAAATGTCGCTAACCCTAGTTTTTTTCATATCAAATTTACGATATCATATATGTAAAGGCTGTTATAGTCACATCTCTATCTATCTGTTTATCTCTCTCTCTCTGTATATATATATATATATATATATATATATATATAAAGGAAGAGAGAGAGAGGACGAGAGAGAGTGTATAGGGTTGCACGGTTAAGGGAGACTTTTTCCTGTGGACTATATGTAAGTTGTAATCACTAAGTAACAAAAACCTAATGAAGTACATTAAAAGAAACAGGTTTTCACGACAAAATAGAACGGATTGAATTATGTTTTGTAGTCAAGGAGGAAAACACATAAAATAAAGTATAACTATTTTACTACATTAAAAAACATTAAATACTCTGTTGTATATACAGTATCATCATTTTATATACGGTTTATCGAGGGTACGGTTTATGGAGAGTTTCCTGTATATAATATGTATATAATATTATATATTCTAATTAACTCTAAATATGGTTAAAGATGAAAAAGAATCCAGTCTATTTTTTAATTTTTATATTTTGAAATCCAATCACTAAACCATCTTTTGAGATTATTAAATTCAATCAAGAATTACTTCTCAAATATTTTGTTATCCTTATTTATTTTTCGTACGATAAGTCGTTCAGGGAACATCTTTTATCGTTTCTCCAAAAACATAAATTTCTCTTTGGTTCTTCGTAAATAAAAACTTCTCGTATGAAAATTGTTCAAAAGCTGTATAATTGTGTCAAATGCCAATACACTAAGAATTTCCACGTAGACGAATGCAAGTTTAACCAATCCTAAATTAAAACTCCCTTCGTTATACGAACCATGTTTAAAGTTGTTAACAATATATTAACAAACTGTTAACAATATATTTTGAGAGTAAAGTTAAAAGATAATAATAATAATATACTCACCAGAAATCGCATGTCGGAGTTCACTGCCTGAATCTACTGTATCATATGGAAGTGGAGTTCCTTTATATACTTGAGGTGAAAAGCAACTTTCGTGCCAACTTTTTGCTTTTGGACTCTGGTTTTTCTGTTATGCACCCGGAGAGCATTCTCGATGCATTGTGCTTTCAACTTTTCACATGAATATAATAATAAAAAAAAAAAATATATATATATATATAAATTATATATATATATATATATATATATATATATATATATATATATATATATATATATATATATATATATATATATATATATATATATATATATGCTGTGTGTGTATATATATATATATATATAATAATATATACATATATAGTAAATGTGTGTTTTTCCCAAAAGAGATGAAATAAAATCGAACGTACTCGGAATTTTTTACTTATTTCTTGTCAGTTAATTATGTAATCTAGTATTAAATTCACATAAATAATGTGGATATAGAGTATATATTGTATATATACTGTTGTGTGAAAGTCCTAGGCATTGTGCACTTTTTCCACTCTGATGCATAAGGAAACTCACAGTTTGTATTCAATGCAAACACACATTTAATAAAATGAAAATCCAATTCAGATAACCATATTTACACGCAATTATACGGAATATACCTTAATATAAATTAATAGCGAGTGTGTCCACCTTCTTCCTTTAAAGCCGATGAAATTTTTCTTGGACATTTTCAAGTAATTTTGTTATAAACTCTTGAGGTATGGTGTTTCACGCTTCTTACACGGATCATCTAAGTCGGTAAAATTTTTTTTTACGTTTACTTTATCCAAATAGTCACGTACAGCTTCAATGAGATCTGTGCCTTGAGGGGGCCATATTATGCGTTGAAGGAGTCCAGCTTCCTCTTACGTTCGCAAATAGGTTTTAATTATTTCAGCTGTGTGCTTTGGATCATTATCTTGCTGTAAGATAAAGTTTTGACTACTAAGCCTTGCAAAACGAGGGATAGTATGGTGGCTCAAAATCTGTTTGTATCTAGCAGCATTCAATATACCATTAATTTTCATCAATTTTACAACATTACTTGGGGAAATACACCCCTAAAATTGAATTCAACCTCCTCCATGTTTAACTGGTGGTTTCGAGGAAGGCTTTTCATAGGTTTAAGTTGTCCTTCGTTTCACAAACTGTCTTCGACTATATCGAAATAAATGAAACACTCGTCCGTCCAAAGCACCTTTGACCATCATTGCTCCATTTTCCAATTTCTGTTATTCGTACATATTTTAGCCTTTTAACCTTTTTACCTTTTCTTAATAGAGGTTTTCTGATTGCAACACGTCCTTTAAGACCTGACTTTAAAAGTGACCTACGTATTGTTAATGAATAAACAACGACACCCGAGCCTTATGCTAGTTGTGTTTCCACTTCAACACTTGCCTTCTTTCTACTCCTTAAAGATAATATCTTTAGCTATTGCTCATCCTTGTCAGACAGGTTTTGGGTCTTCCAGTCCTGCGTTTGTCAATTGCAGAAGGTATTTCGCTCTACTTATTGATAATGCTTCGGATACCACATCTTGAAAATCGAGTGATGCGAGCTATTTCACTCAATATATTTTTTTTCCTTTATACAGAAACACAATTATATGGCGTTCTTCAACTGAAATTTTAACCATTTTGTTCAAACCAAACAGTTGATCGTAGTGGATCTTTATTTCTTTTTCCTCTGTAGAGAGGAAAAAAAAAGATTTGTAGCAATGAAAGCCTTATAATGTTCCAGCAATTATATTTGAATGTTAAATGCGAGTGATTAGCTACTACAGTACTTAATATTAGTTTCTCATGTACCAGGTTCGTAGCCAGGGTGGGGTGGGGAGGCGAGGGTTCCCCCACCCACAGAGCAGCGATATCCGCCAAAGTACACTGTATTTTTAGCTTCTGTGTAATATTCTCTCTTTGTTCTCGTACAAGTCACAGTGCAATGAAATTGGCATCGAAAAAGTGCCTATAATAGCTTTTTAATTTTCTCAAAAGGTTTCTAGAGATTTTGTTGTCGATAATATTCTGGCAACAGTGGGCCCACCAGCAGACGATGTAACATTTTGGTTATCATCCACACTCACGTACACGGTAGAGGATATTTGACAATATTTGTTACATTTTCACCATAATATAGGTAAGTTTAGGGCCGTATGCAGGATTTGCTTAAGTAGGTGGGAGGGCGAATTATCAGCTCTTCAAAATAATGATGAAATGTACAAAGCAAGAGCGATACACAATGTTTAAATGCCTAACCATATCTTTGTGGTGTGGTCACATTTTCATACTGATTGAATGCTAAATTTTCCGTCTGATTTATTATTATTATTATTATTATTATTATTATTATTATTGTTGTTGTTATTATTATTATTATTATTATTATTATTGTTGTTATTATTATGCATTGTATTGGAATTGAATGAATATTAAATTTTCCATTTGATTATGCTCGAATAGTCTTCAGATTATGAATATTTGATCACTAACATTACTCAGAGTATCTTTTCCAAATTTATGCTTTTGATACGGAGTTTAGTAATACTCATTTTTAGAACCAGGAAATGCGATGGGGGATCCTAGGCCCCCTAGCCCCCGTTTATGTATGCTAGTGGGTAAGTTATGGGCACCATTTCATCCATATCGGTAATACAAATGTGTATTTCATGTATAGCTGCATTAAACATTGAAATCTAGCTTGAAATAATGGTGTAATTAAATAATGGACTAAATAATGAAATACTTTTACTGTAGTCGTAGTGTCTTTTTCTTAGGTTGCCCTTCTTTGTATTTACGCTCTCGTTTAGATTATTTTTTTAAAATCTCGAAAATTAAGGGTGAGATTTAAAATAGCAAATATAAAATTGCAATTTTAAATTTTACAATTTTTGAAATAAAATCAATATTTCGAGGTTAATATAAATGTTAGGTTAGGTTAGGTTAGTTTTGATCAGGTGTCATTTTATAGAAAACTTCCCTTAATCAACAGTTACTCTACAGTCTTTCAAAATGACCACAATGGGACGTCCTGAACAACGGGCTCGAGAGAAAAGAAAGGTAGCTACCACCGGTCAAAAAATAGATACATTTTGCAAGAAACAAAAGCAAACAGGTACGGTTTCAAATATAACACTTGGAAATTTTCCTGTTTCCGCTCTTCAGTTACAGAAATCGGGTTGACCTTCCAACCACCTTGTCCACATCCACTATGACAAAAAGAATGAGGTGCAGTCGGTAGTAGACGCCTTTGCCAGAAAACCCCAAGAAGGCTTCAGCTTGAGGGTGTCCTTCTCGATCGGTGTTAAGAACTTTCAAGAATTTCAGTTGTCTTTGACAACAAATTTACTTATTTCATGTGAAGAAGATAGTTATTAATATAGTAATAAATAATAAAAATAGTAATGGTTTCATTATGTATGTATCTTTCCTATACTGTATATACTGTCCTACGTGAGTTCCGCTGAATGAGACTTACCATAGTCCCCATGATAAATTCTGGATACGGTCCTGTGTGCAGTTTGCTTTGAATTGATGTGATGACGATGTTTTGAAGATTCTGATCTTTGCGAATTAAAGGTTTTATATAGTTTATATGAAGGTATATTCTCTATAAATATGGTTCTTTAAATTTGATTTTCATTTCATTAAAGGTGTATTTGAACTGAATACAAAGTTTTGGCTTCATTAGCCATCAGATTGCAAGGGCGGATCTAGGCATTTCAGTAAGGGGGGCCAAAGAAGAAAGGGCACAGTACTAAAAGTTGTTTCTTAAAACAGACTATCAATGAGCGAGTGTAAAATCAATTGTATTGTTTTATTAGATCAGTCTCATTGAAATATGATACAAAATAAAAATCTAATTTGGGTACAACAATTATCACAGAAATTTTTTCAAACAATTACAAATGTCTTGCCAATTAAAAGAACTATCCAGTCCCGTACCCATAACCTCCCAAAGGGGGAATCGAAATTGTAGAAAGGCGGACCTTTTGGTGCAACGACCTAGTCACTGCGGAGGGGTTTTGGAGAAGTTTGTGAAGTTGCAAAAGAAAATGCAAAAAAAATGGAAGTGTTTATTTACTAAATGATGTTATACAGGGTGTACATAAAGTCAGGATCTATTTTTGTGAAATAATTATTTTTTTCTATTTTTCTTTTCAGAAGCCCTTAGAATGAATACAGAAGAGCGTGTGGCAATAGTAATTTGGCGAATCGGGGGAAAGAAATACAATGACATCAGAGAGAAGTTTAGAAGGAGATTTCATAAGCCGGGGCCAATAGACAAGACAATACGAAAATTGGTGAACAAATTTAAACGAACGGGATCTGTAAATGATGAAGCAAGATCAGGACGACCGTGTATGTCAGATCTTACCGTGAATGCAGTACGCGGAATTATCACTGAGGAGCCACGTACGTCCGTTCGTGCTGCATCACACAGACTCGGCCTCCCGACGTCATCTGTGCACAAAATTCTGAAAGTTAATTTGCAGAAGAAAAGCTATCATTTGCAGGTTTTACATGATTTACATGAGGAAGATTTCCCTCGACGAAGTGCTGTGTGTGCTGATCTCGTAGAACAAATCTGGAGTGATAATTTAATGGACAACATTCTCTTTAGTGATGAAGCCACTTTCCATACGTGTGGAAAAGTAAATCGCCATAACTGTCGAATTTGGGCAGATGAAAGACCGAATGATTTCGTCCAAAATTGGGAAAGAGACTCACCTAAAGTTAATGTCTGGATAGGTTTAACAAAATCTAAGGTTTATGGTCCTTTTTTCTTTGCTGAAGCTACAGTTACGGGGCTTATTTATCTGGACATGTTGCAGCAATTCCTTGAACCTCAGCTGATTGGGGATAGGATTGTTAGTACCGTCGTCTAACATGATGGTGCTCCTTGTCACTATGCCAAAATTGTTCAAGATTATCTAAATGGACGTTTTCCAAATCGCTGGATCGGACGCGGAAGCAACAGACCTTGGCCAGCGAGATCACCAGATTTAACCCCTTTAGATTTCTTTGCATGGGCTTTATCAAATCGCACGTCTATCACACGAAGATTACGAGTCTTGAAAACTTACGTACGCCTATACGAACTGCTGCAGATAACATAACCCCGCAAATGCTCCAGAATGTGTTTAGAAATGCTGCGGAACGATTTGAGCTGTGCAGGGATACTGATGGGCGTCACGTCGAATCCTACTCTTAATTATTTAATAAATGTTACCACTTTATCATTTTATGATTGAATTCCATATAATTTCCAAGTGCTTCACAAAAATAGATCCTGACTTTATGTACACCCTGTATATATTATAATATCACATCATAAGTTTATAACCATAGTTATAACATAACTATGGTTACAAAAGTGGACCTTTCCTGTCAAGGGGGGGGTCGAAAGGGGGAGGGGGTCGTTCAGCCCCCCTGGCTACGGGCCTGCTATTAGAATAAGATCAAGATAAAAGTAATGATATGGCTGCACCAGTACTAAGGGCGCCTATGAAAACCAATACAACTACAAATTTGGAAGTACAATGTATATGGATAAAGACTCAAAATAGAATTTGAATAAAATAAAATAACCATGATCTATTTACAAAAACAAAAGTTGTTTTCAGAGGTATGCACATCATTCAAATAGGGGACTTGTAAGAAATTAAGGGGGGTTCCTGACGTCGCTGATCCTCCACCCCAAACCTAGATCCGCCCTTGGAATGGAGAAATGTAAACTGTCTAAGACTTTCAGAGCAATATATATATATATATTATATATATATATATATATATATATATATATAATACAGGAAGGAGGAGGCGAATGGTGAAAACCCTAAAAACGCACTCCACACCCATAGAAAGAGAAGATAGCCAAAATCAAGGTCCAAAGTTGTTGAAATGCCTGAACACTTTGCGTTTCAAAGATTGGAGGTCATAGACACGGAGAAAGATGGGTTCATGAAGGTTATTCCAGAGTTACCCGGTTGAGTAGCTGAAAGGTTAAGAATACCAATTAACCCTTGCGTTAGAAAGTTGGACAGTAAAAGGATGAGAATGTGTCGAAAGTCTGGTACTGCGTGCTCTCCTTAACGGAAGAGGCATGTAGTTAGAAAGTTCAGAATAACAAGTGTCCGTTATAATAGCGATAGCAAAGAGAGAGTGAGGCAACAATGCGGCGAACAGAGGTACTGAAGACAATCAGTAAGAGGCGTGGAAATGATGAGGCGAAAAACCTTCCATCCCATCCCATATGTTGCAGTGGAGCTGTATGGGTTGAGCTCAAGGAGCTTAATTGAATTATCCCACACATGAGGAGCGCACGTTATACAGAGTATATATATATATATATATATTATATATATATATATATATATATACACACACACATATATATACTATATATATATATAAAATGGATACAAGAACTATATAAATAAATACAAGAATTACATGAAGAATAAGATAGTATAGGAATATATATATATATATATATATGTAAAAATGAACCATAAATAATTCCCATATTCCTATACTATCTTATTCTTCATGTAATTCTTGTATTTATTTATATAGTTCTTGTATCCATTTTAAAATTCATGTGTTATATGGTTCATGTATTTATATAATCCTGTATATTCGTATATATATTTAACTTTATATAGTGCCTATAATCAAATGTATGTACGTGTGTGTATTCATTTTTACATGAGAACCAGAATCGCCCAACGCGAGTTTGGATAAAATTTTTGATTTGCTTTCTACTTTGCCAAATAATTGGTGACTTAGCTTTTTTAAAATCTCTTAATAATTTTTTTTAGATTTCGCTTAATAATGAATCCTGCTTAAGCTTTGCAAAGTTCATATTTTGTATACATTCTCTCTTCGTATAAAAGATGAAGTCACCTCTTGCCTAAGCATTTAATTGTAACTCTTAAACCTTTAATTTTTACTCGTATTCATATTTTAGTGTAAAGATGCATAGTTCAATTTCCACTTTTAGTTAACTTTGCAGATCATGATAGCATCAGATCTGAAAATACGAGGTTTAAGATAAAAATATGGCTTCATCTTCAAATATCTTGTTTATTCGTTTAAACCTTACCACAGCTAAAAGATTTACTTTATTTTCAAATATTGTGCAAAATAATGCAGCTCTTTCAACATTTAATAATAATGATATAGCAGTTTTGGGATATATAAACCCAAATAAAATCTTCCATATGTTATTCAGAAATTAATTCAGAGGCTGAGCATTACCTGTACATTTTAGCAGTAAATTACAGTAAAAGATAGTCTTTATCTTATCTTTCGAACCTTGCTCTCTTCAGAAGAACTTAGTCATTAAACTTTCCGGATACGCTATAAGAAGAGTCCGGAATCTTCAGAGAATTTAGTAAGCCTCCCTGAATCCTCCGAGCCACTATAGAAGAACTCGGAGAGTAATATAAAAGAAAACTACTGCAAATAATGGTTCTAGGAAATTTCGCCGCAAACATTTTCGCCGTAGGAAAATTCGCCGTAAACATTTTCGCCGTAAACATTTTCGCCGTAAGACAAATTCGCCGTAAGGACATTTCGCCGTAAATTTTTTTAAAAATAATCAATGGATGATTATTTAAGAAATTTATTTAACCAAACTATCACGACTTAACCTAACCAATCGTCAATGCCGTACAGTGAGTTTCAAAGTAAGATAAGGAATTTATTTAAGAAATTTATTTAACCAAACTATCACGACTTAACCTAACCAATCGTCAATGCCGTACAGTGAGTTTCAAAGTAAGATAAGGAATTTATTTAAGAAATTTATTTAACCAAACTATCACGACTTAACCTAACCAATCGTCAATGCCGTACAGTGAGTTTCAAAGTAAGATAAGGAATTTATTTAAGAAATTTATTTAACCAAATTATCAAGACTTAACCTAACCAATCGTCAATGCCGTACAGTGAGTTTCAAAGTAAGATAAGGAATTTATTTAAGAAATTTATTTAACCAAACTATCACGACTTAACCTAACCAATCGTCAATGCCGTACAGTATAAAGAATTTTAATTGTGGTAGACTGCTCGAAGCTAGGTAGACCGCACACTTAACCAGCACCGGCTATTATAAGGGTTCAGTTAAACTTTTTTTTTAATTTTAATTTTATTTTATTTACGGCGAAATGTCCTTACGGCGAATTTGTCTTACGGCGAAAATGTTTACGGCGAAAATGTTTACGGCGAATTTTCCGGTCACGGCAAATAATACATCCGTTGCTGCCACCTAACTTCGACCACGTCGACTTCGAACCAACCCAGGCCATAGACGGAGGGGTTAACATATATATATATATATATATATATATATATATATATATATATATATATATATATATATATATGTAGAATAATCTGAATGTGAACTTTTTAAGTTTTTATACAAAACTTCAAAGGAAAGCATTTCATGAACTTATAAGTGAAATTGTTTTTGGTTCAACAAAATTGTCAGAAACAGAGAGAAATAATTGAGTCAGGAAAAGTCATCGAAAGATTTACCCTTTCTTTTATTTGTTACCCAGCAACTGAAAATAAGAATTAACAATATGTAACAAATCCTAGTCATAATCCGAAATTGCGATCCGCCTTGACCTCATAATTAACACTATTGAATGCGATTGGTAATTTGCACTGCTCACATGGGAGGGCACTTCGAGTCAATTTTTGTATGAACATTTATGAATTAAATGAACTTTCATGATGACTTGATAATTAAATTAAACCAGGGTTGTTCAACCTGAAGCTACAGGGCCACATTATAAAAATTTGTGGGAAGTGTGTGAAACCATAATTTTGAAGACCTACTTTAAATAACCACTTTGCTTCGAAATTCATTGGCATAGCCATATCAGTTAGATATATTTTGCTGTTTTTCTTCGAGTTTCAAATCAAGTTCATTTAAATGAACTGTGAGGTCTGTTACAAAGGTAAGTTCACATGAAAATTCGTGATTATGCAACTCATTCTCCAGCTCAGTAGTATCAGAAGGGCTAGGTCTTGCGGAGAAAGATAAATTTTATTCCATTAAGACCGTAAACCTTGAAGCCGTTTTCGTTTGGTCCAACTGATTTAGTAGTTACTTTTTTGTAAACAAACAATTTGTCGTCTGCAGAACTAAAGGTAGTTTAAGACTTTATTGCATTAACCCAGACTCGTAGATATTAGAGAAAATAATTTTATGGATGTAAAACAGCTATGTTAGGTTAAATTTATGCATTTATAAGTCTTAAGTAAAGAACTGGCCTTGCATCATTGCAGTTTTGGTCCTGTATTGGCTGAATCTAGCCAGGACCGGATTAAAATTTAGTGGGACCTTTTGGGCCGGGTAATATTTGGGGTCCCTTCATACTCCACAAAATCATGAAATTCATAAACGAAATTACATCATTTTTATTATCATATATTCACAAAGGCACTTGATACAACACAGAAAATAATAATATATGATGGTACATATAATATATTAACTGTTAAAATGCACAAAAGAAATGTAAAATTAATTATCTCGAACTGTATTCCTTCTACGGTCCATAAAAAATATACCTCAAATAATTTTATTTCTTGGAAAGTTTTTCCGCATTATACATTGGCAAAATTATAAATTATACCTTCAGTGTGAAGTTGGTTCATAGTTTCACTTTCTATTGCAAAAAGACCTCACGAATCAAGTCGTTCCTGAAACATGGAACTTCTCATATAATTCTTCACTCTTTTTAGGACAGAAAAAGATATTTCACCACTCGCGTTTGTATTGGGTACAACACTATCTTATCCCTCTCTTAAGGGCTAAGATAGTGGGGTTTCGGATGTTATTTGTTATACGTTTGTCTGAATTAAGCTAGGACTTGTTATTTCCTTTGTTACAAATCTTACTCAAATTCAGCAGCCATAATCCTCTCTTACTTTTATTTCATGAACCTTGTAATCTTGATTCTTATTTCTTTCATTTTAAATATGAAGAAATTTGAGGTTCGATCTCAGCACGTCATCTTTCAATCTCAATGACGGGAATTAACTCCGTCCGTTAAGTCTGTCTGGGTAAGTATGCAAGTCACAGTAAAATGTTTGAGGGAAATCCCCCTTCAGAGATTTATAATTATATACAAGACAGTTAAATGTAATCAGGAATTAAAACTAATCATTGAAAGCTATGCGTTTTTATTATTTCAGATAAACTTTTAAAGGATTGAAAGTTCTCTTTTAACAAACAGCAGCTCATAGGTATATAAAACTGATAAAAAGTGAAGATGGCGCCAGTTAACTATTTTAATAGTAGGGTGATAGAGTAGGAGGAGGAGGGTATACTCCTCCGCTTCCACTTCCGCCTCCACCTCCTCCTCCTCCTCCTCCCGCTCCTCCAAATACTTGTCCTTGTTGACCTTGTTTTTCAAGTATCTCCTGGAGTGTAACCCCTCCTGGAAGATCGGGATTATCTCCTTCATTGTAATGGACATAGAATACTTCTGGTTCCTGTCCTGGGCCTGCCGGAACCTCAATGACTTGTTGTCCTTCTTCGCCCTGTTTCGTCAAGACATAAAGGATAGTCTTTTGTAGTGGAGGTGGAACAATAATTGGATCTAGTGGGTCTCCTCCTTCTGGTGTGTTAACGAAGACAACGTTGCTTATAATTTTAGGCCTTGGAATAATTGGAGGAGGTCCAAAGACTGGAGGCAAATCAGGAGCACGGAAAACGAAGATATTTTGCAAAACATCAGCGTCGACACAGTTTCCATTTGCGTCAGGTGCCTGTCCAGGACCGCAATCAACGGGTCCATTTCTACCCCCACCACCTCCTCCTCCTCCTCCACCTCCTCCTCCACCTCCTCCTCCACCTCCTCCTCCTCCTCCTCCTCCTCCTCCTCCTCCTCCTCCCCTATAGATTGGGTATCTTGCTGGTGCTGCAAAGGCGCAGCCCAATAAACAAACAACAATCTGAGAGAAGAAAAAGAGAATACATTAAAAAGCTGTAATTACAAACATATTCATATATGATATTAAAACATAGGGTGATGACAAGCAGGCAAGAAGAGTTTATTGAGAAAATTTACAACCTCCTTGTATAAAGGTAAGCAAGAGCGGAGAAGTAAGATTGTATTAATTAAAATGGTCATTTCTGACTGTGAGGAACTAAGTCGAATAAACACTAATGTATTCTATAGGTCAACAACTCAGACTTCGCCTTATATGACATATATATAGGTTGAAAACTCCATCAGAAAACATTTTTTTCATAAAGAAGCTTTTCCATAGCAAATTTTTTACGATATCATTATCATATATCTAAAGCCTGTCATAGTCACATATCAACCTACATTTTATATATATATATATATATATATATATATATATATATATATATATATATAGAGAGAGAGAGAGAGAGAGAGAGAGAGAGAGAGAGAGAGAGAGAGAGAGAGAGAGAGAGAGAGAGAGATAGCACAGTAAACTTTCCATAAACTGCACTAATTAGTATGTAGGGTTGTATGGTTAAGGGAGACTTTTTCCTGTGGACTATATGTAAGTTGTAATCAATAAATAACAAAAACTTAATGAAGTACTTTAAAAGAAACAGGTTTTCACGACAAAATAGAACGGATTGAATTATGTTTTGTAGTCAAGGAGGAAAACACATAAAATAAAGTATAACTATTTTACTACATTAAAAAACATTAAATACTCTGTTGTATATACAGTATCATCATTTTGTATACGGTTTATCGAGGGTATGGTTTATGGAGAGTTTCCTGTATATAATATGTATATAATATTATATAATCTAATTAACTCTAAATATGGTTAAAGATGAAAAAGAATCCAGAGTCTATTTTTTAATTTTTATATTTTGAAATCCAATCACTAAACCATCTTTTGAGATTATTAAATTTAATCAAGAATTACTTCTCAAATATTTTGTTATCCTTATTTATTTTTCGTACGATAAGTCGTTCAGGGAACATCTTTTATCGTTTCTCCAAAAACATAAATTTCTCTTTGGTTCTTCGTAAATAAAAACTTCTCGTATGAAAATTGTTCAAAAGCTGTATAATTGTGCCAATTGCCAATACACTAAGAATTTCCACGTAGACGAATGCAACTTTAACCAATCCTAAATTAAAACTCCCTTCGTTATACGAACCATGTTTAAAGATGTTAACAATATATTAACAAACTGTTAACAATATATTTTGAGAATAAAGTTAAAAGATAATAATAATAATATACTCACCAGAAATCGCATATCGGAGTTCACTGCCTGAATCTACGGTATCATATGGAAGTGGAGTTCCCTTATATACTTGAGGTGAAAAGCAACTTTCGTGCCAACTTTTTGCTTTTGGACTCTGGTTTTTCTGTTATGCACTCGGAGAGCATTCTCAATTCACTGTTCTTTCAATTTTTTAAATAAATAATAAACATTATATATATATATAAAATGTGTTTTTCCCAAAAGAGATGAAATAAAACCGAAAGTATTCGGAATGATTTTCTTATTTCTTGTCAGTTAATTATGTAATATAGTGTTACATTCACACGATTGATCTGAAGTTATATATTTATATATACAGGGTGATTCAAAAAATGTTAAAACTTAAATGGGAAAGAATTACAGATGCCATCCAATCAATACCACCAAAGATGTGCCTTAGGGCTCTGGAAGCAACGTTTGACCGCTTTCATACATGCATAGATATCTGTGGACAGCAAGTAGAGACTGTATGAAGCACTGTTTGCATTACAAAAGTTTTTACAGATAAGTTGGAAATAAAAAATAATTAAAATTTTTTAAATCACCCTGTATATATATATATATATATATATATATATATATATATATATACAGGGTGGGCCGAAAGTCTGGATCCATAAGAAAATATTTATTTTAATACATAAATTACAACAAATGGTAAATACTTAAAATGAATATTAACTTTAACTCGTAAATGCGTATCCGTGATACTGTACAGTAGTTCGTACTCCAGTATAAATACTGAAATACTTTTTTTATTTCAGCCCAGAAATGGCTTCGAATCTAACAACAGAAGACCGGGTAGAACTTGTGCTCATGTACGCAAGACAGGGCGCTACACACAGAGAAGTTGCTACCGAATTCAATAGAAATCATCCTGATAAGCATCCAGTAACACATGCGACTGTTGGCAAGTTGTTTAAACGTTTCAAAGAAACAGGAAGTGTACATGATCGACGGCGTTCTGGTCGTCCAAAAACTGCAACTGATGAAAATACCTCTGCAATGGTATGTGAAACTTTAACGAATAGTCCAGTAAAGTCAACAAGAAGATTATCAAATGAAACACGCATCTCGAAAACGTCAATTCGAAGAATTATTAAAAATCATAAATTCCATCCCTAAGTGTCTCGATGTCAGAGGCCGAGCATTTGTTATAATTTGTTGTTTATACTGGAGTACGAACCACTGTACAGTATCACGGATACGCATTTACGAGTTAAAGTTGATATTCATTTTAAGTATTTACCATTTGTTGTAATTTATGTATTAAAATAAATATTTTCCTATGGATCCAGACTTTCGGCCTACCCTCTATATACATAATGTCCGAGAATTATCTGTACAATTTTTGGCTGTTATTAAAAGTCAACCATGAAGTGTAGAAATTCCAGTGTTGTCCCATTTTACAGAGAATCTCATTAAGGTTTTTCTCATACCACGTTGTGACAAGTTTTTTAGAATTGTACGCGGGTGACAGACATTGATGATTTAAAAGCAAGAATCACAGCTGTTATTGAGCGAATTGATGTGGATATGCTGCAGCGTACATGGCAACATTTGGAGTATCGATTGGATGTTTTGCGAATCACTAATGGTGCACATATCGAATGTTTGTAACAACGTTACTTTACTAAAAGAAACTTTTGAAAATACAGATTCTAAATAATCTTGTTTAAGAATTTTACGTGTGTTATCAAGAATTTTATTAAAAGATGAAATTGTACAGATAATGTTCGGACACACTGGAATTTCTAAAAAACTTGTCAAAACTTGGTATCAGAGAAAACTTAATGAGATTCTCTGTAAAATGGGACAACACTGGAATTTCTACACTTCATGGTTCACTTAATAACAGCCAAAAATTGTACAGATAATTCTCGGACACCCTGTATACATATATATATATATATATATATGAAAACTAAAATGTTTATTGGCAGACCATAGTCCATATGAGAAATATTAATAATACAATGACAATTCACATACAAACGATATAAATATATACAATTAATGAGAAATAATACAGTGATGTCGAAGTTAAGTGGAGCTACAGATAGACGTTTTCATACCATGAATTCCATAGCTCACAAGAAATACGGCAAGACTGATGAATAGCTTGGATAATCGGGTTGGTTGCTTTGCATTGCATTTGCAGTTCTTTGCATTAGACTGTATTGAGCACGTCTTATTACCTCCCGGAAGCTCGGGACATTGCGAGTAGCAAACATTTGCAAGCAAGGCATCTCGGGGGTAATTTACGTCGGAGTCTAAAAGATCTGTTGTACACAAATTTAGGTTCTGCCAGAACCTTTTTCATAATTCTTCCAGAGTTGCTGTCCTTATATATTACTGCAGAAAGTAGGAAAGAGAGCGTCTTCAGCTTCACTTGTACAGAACTGGAAGTTCCTTATAGTCATATTCGCTTTAGCACAAAGGCTTCGAGATTGTTTTTTTATATTTGAGTCATCACTCAAAGAGCTGGTGATAGTTTGACCCAAATACTTAAATTCTTGTACTTCCTCTATTACTTCACCTCCCATTTTAAAGTTAATATCAGCTGATTGATTGAAGCTTTTGGGATGGAATTGTATAACCTTAGTTTTTGTAACATTAAAAAAAATATCATGTTTCTGCGAATATAATTGGAAGACTTTTAGCAGCCGATCCAGAACTTTAACAAAGGGACTTATTAACACCATATCATCGGCATAAACGAAGTTATTTATCCTTGTGTTATCTCTACAACATCCAACTGTTGCCTCATTAAGTGAAGCAATTAATCTGTCAATATACACATTAAACAGCAGAGGAGAGAGCAAGGAGCCTTGTCTCACCCCGCAAGAGGAACCAAAACATTCCAATAGTACAATACCAAACAGTAAAAGATTGGTGGGAATACTGAAATTTCAATAAATTTAAAATGTACATGGGAACTTTCCTCCCTTCTAGTTTTTAAAAAAATATTGTGACTCACTCTATCATATGCCTTACTTATATCTAGGCAACAGCTATAAGTAGTTGAATTACTGTCAGTGTAATCAGATATAATTTTCTTCAGTACATAGATACACAGATCAGTTGAGTGGGACCTTTTAAAACCAAACTCATTAGGAGATGTTCATAAGTAATCATTTAAGGGTGTAACAAGAGTTTCTCTAGTAGTTTCGAGAAGCAGGAAGCGACAGCAATAGGCCTGTAATTATTGCTGGATAGAATGTCCCCATACTTATTTTTGAGCAGGGGCAAGATATATACCCTCATAAACTCCCATCTAGGACGTTTTGGCGCCGACATTTTGGCGCTGGACGTTTTGGCGCCGCCGTTTGGGCGCCACCGTTTGGGCGCCGCCGTTTGGGCGCGGAGCCGGTTTGGCGCCGCCGTTAGTTAGTATTAAGTATTAAGTAGTAATACTTGGTTATTAACCTGAAGTGCTGTCTGTCTTTTCAGATAAGTTGTGTTGTTGCCCTTAATAGCATAAATGTCTGAAAATATATCAAGTAAGAAAGGGAAACAGAAGTTTTCACATAATGGATATTTGTATGTGTTTGATAAATGTAGCAAGCGTGACCCTTCGTTACTTTTTTGGTGGTGCGAGCAAAAGTGTCAGTGTATTATAAGGTGTATATATAATATGGGTACTTTTCCGTTATCTGCCCCATTGACGAATGGTTAGGTTCAGTCATGATATTTTCGATAAAACTAACAAAAATATCACAACTTAACCTAACTAATCGTCACTGCCCGGTTAGGTCAACTGTACGCCCTTGACGATTGGTTAGGTTAAGTCGTGATATTTTCGTTAGTTTTAACAAAAATATCACGACTTAACCTAACCAATCGTCAAACGGCGCCCAAACGGTGGCGCCCAAACGGCGGCGCCGAAACGTCGGCGCCAAAACGTCCCATTCCGCATAAACTCTGCACGGATATAGCTATAAGCAAGCATGGTTGAGAAAAGCAATGAGATATGCAGACACACCACGTCATTGGCATATTTGCCATATTTTAAGTGCTCATTCGATAGGTCATCTACCCCTGACGCAGAACTAGTCTTTAACTTTTTAATTAACCTCTTTACTTCAGGAAATGATATAAAAGTATTTTTCCTTGTCCCTCCAACAGGCGTTTCGTGCAGCCTATCTTAAGATTATCCGTATTGACACTATTAAGAATGCTTGAGTTATGGTTTTTCCACAGCCGTGCAATTTCATCCTCTCCCGACACCCCATCAATTGTCGGAGGGAGGGAATTTTTGACACTCGTTTGATTCTTCACGAATTTCCAACAAATTTTATTGTCGTTATTTAAATGAATTTCACAGGCTTTTGATGCTCGAATAGAATCTTCTTCCTGTTTACATCGCCTTATGGCTGCCTTACACTGACCCCTACTTCTACACATATTCATGTATACTGGTCCTAATCTGGATCTACCATGAAAGCACAACAAATCGTAAGCGTCTTTCGACTCCCTCTTCAGGGGGGCAGGGCAATAAAATCGTTCCATCCAGGAATAATCTTAGTATGATACAGTAGTTGTAAGATTTAATCAGGGGTCTTCCTGCTTCTCTTAGCAGGGATACTAACTTATTATAATACCTATCTATGAGTTTACAGTGAAAGCATTTCAACAAGGATTACAGTACTACAGGCAAGATACAAAATTTCTAAATTATTGAAGAGGTATCCTGTTCTGTCTTTATATTCTAGTTTCTGTTTCATATTAACATTAGACCAATAGACGCGATTATTCTTACCTATTGGATTTTTGTTATGTGGTGTTGCACCTACGTTGGTAAAATTAATTAATAGTTCTAACGGTCTATGATCAGAAAGAAGGAAATCATGCAGAATATGAACTCTAACAATTCGATCCTCGAGATAATGATCAATCCACCTTGTGGTACCACTCGTATCACTAACGTATGTGAAATTACCACTAGTTACGCCTAATACATCTATATCACTTATACTTAATTTAGTAGACTCGCACATGTTACCGAATTCTACAAAGAATTCCGAGTTCACATGCACATTGAAGTCCCCCATTATTATACGGTGAGAATATTTGGGGTTATCTGACAGTGACTTAATTTTGTCCAGCAAATCAATATATTTATCTAGAATTTGACAAATTTTTGTTGACAAGTTTTTGACAAATTGTTGACAAATTTTTTCTTATTAAGAAAGCAACACGACCAAAAGGCCTACCGAACTTTAACTCATTTGATAAGTGTACTGCTGATGACGCATGATACATAAAGTCATACTGGATGGTAGAGACAAATTTTAGCTCTTGCTTTGGTAACCAGTGCTCTTGCAGGCGCATCAGATCTGTACTGTCACAGATTTTATGAACATCTACAATTGAATTCCTTACTGACCTTACATAAAACGAGACTATTTTCAACAAGTTATACGCCATGAATGCTAGAAAATGTATTATTGTTATTATTATTTTGCCTCTTACACTTTTCAACAAAGTTTTTCTCCTTTTGATAAATGTGGGTGATTCTTATGTTCTTTTTTACGCCGATTATGAAAACGAAAACAGAGTTTTTTCTATCACACACAGTTTTTGAGGGATTTGCAATTTAAAACCGTTTGAGATCGAGATAGCATTCCTTAGTCTGCATTCATTAAAATACGAGCTTTATTGTTAGTCATTTATTTTGTATAAAATCTTTATATTATGCATATTATTACAATGTTCAATAGTGATTTTATCTTAGGAAAGGTTTTGTCGTTATTGTAGAGTTTTTAACGCTGATTACAGAAATGGTCTTATTATTTTCCTAGCACGTATAGTTTTTGAGAAATTTCCATTTTTTTGTTTTAAAAAAAATATTCAATTTTTATAGTAAAACTGTTCATTTATTTTATTATTATTATTTTATTATTATTTTTATTTTTTTATTTTATTTTATTATTTTAAATTTTAGTCATCTGTACAGGTTTGTGACTAAACTATGCATGATACGGTGTGTTGTTCTGTAATGTGCTGTGATGTTTGTTTTATTATGTCGTGTGTATTGCTACTCTTATAGTATGTGTGATGTTAATATTTTTTAATATTTTGTATAACATTTAATTAGCTATATCCAATACACAATATTATACATATTATATACAGTATACAAATGTATAATATTTTTTAAGATTTCATGGAAACTATGCGTGATACGCCAAAATGAATAACATTTTCGAAATCAGCAGCGTCGATTTCATATAGACCAGCTTTATTTGTTGTTGAGACAATAAAAGTAAAAATTTGTTATTCAGCGTTATTTATATTTACATGTTTAAGCTGTTGTAATGTTATAATGTTATAATGTTTCAGACCAAGAAAGACCCTAGGATCCACTCATGGCTGGTCTACCTAACTGTGTTCGTAATTGTGTATTGTGCATGTCCTCCGTGGTGGCGGAGGGGACCTACAATTTTACGTGGATATATAATATGCTGTATATAATTTAAGTATACTGCATATATAGACTATAGTGGATTTAATTTTCCTAGAAGAGTTCCTTGTTCCATGCACGGTCTGTGTGTATCATATACTTATATATATATATATATATATATATATATATATATATATATATATATATATATATATATATATATATATATATATATAAATAATATGTTATTACTTTTATTCACGCGATACGTGCCATTCATTAAAATGCGGAACAAATTTGGCTATGGTGAGAAACTGATTGGTGATTGGTAGAAAAATAGTTCGAGTCAGTGGAGTCTGCAGCAGCTGCTTCTCATCGAATTAGACAAGCACATACCTGTCAGGACATGCACATTCTTGTTTATCATGTGTTAGAATTGTGCATTCTTGCTAATATCTCAGTCAGTCTCGTGTATTGCTCCCCATCAGTTAACTGATTAAGTGCATTTAGTTAGTCATTCTGTTTTGGTATATGTTTGGTGAAAAAATAATGTTTTTGTGGTATAAAAGTGAGAATATCTCGTTAGTGTATAAACAGCACTGACAGTTTGTATTTTTTGTGTGGTGAATTTACAACAAAATCTCAAAAGCAGGGTTTCACTCCTTCAATTAAGAACTTTATTTCGGTTGCAAAGTAGGAAATCAAGACAAAATCTGGGCTCCTCATGTATGTTGTGTTTCTTGTGCAAGATCTCTGAGAGGGTGGTTAAAAGGTACTCATTCTTCAATGCCTTTTGCGGTTCCAATGGTATGGAGAGAACAAAGAAACCACTCCACTGATTGCTACTTCTGTTTAACGAAGATAATTATAAGTGGACATTCGTCAAAATCTAAACATGCGATTCACTATCCTAATTTAATGTCAGCCATGCGACCTCTTTCACATTGTGACTATTTGCCAGTACCAAAACCACCAAAGACATGGACTTTAGATGATGATGATGCGTTTGTCAATTGCAGAAGGTATTTGCTTCGGATACAACATCTTGAAAATCGAGTGATGCGAGCTATTTCACTCAATATTTTTCTTCTTTTATACAGAAGCACAATTATATGGCGGTCTTCAATTGAAACTTTAGCCATTTTGTTTAAACCAAACAGTTGATCGTAGTGGATCTTTACTTCTTTTTACTCTGTAGAGAGGAAAAAAAAGAAGATTTATAACAATGAAAACCTTATAATGCTTCATCACTTATAGTTGAATGTTAAATGCGAGTGATTAGCTACTACAGTACTTAATATTAGCTTTACATGTACCAGGTTCGTAGCCAGAGGGGTGAGGCAAGAGTGGCGCTTCTCCCAACCACAGAGCAGCGATATTCGCCAAAGCACACTGTATTTTTAGCTTCAGTGTAATATTCTCTCTTTGTTCTCGTATAAGTCACAGTGCGATGAAATTGGCATCGAAAAAGTGCCTATAATAGCTTTCTAATTTTCTCAAAAGGTTTCTAGAGATTTTGCTGTCGAATTTAGAGGTTTTGGTTGATAATATTCTGGCAACAGTGGGCCCACCAGCAGACGATGTAACATTTTGGTTATCATCCACGCTTACCAACACGGTAGAGGATATTTGACAATATTTGTTGCATTTTAACCATAATATAGGTAAGTTCAGGGGCGTACGCAGGATTTGCTTAAGGGGGCGGAGGCGAATTATCATCTCTTCCAAATAATGATGAAATGTACAAAGGAAGAGTGATGCACAATGTTTAAATGCCTGATCATATCTATTGATCGATAAATTGATATCTTTGTGGTCACATTTTGATACTGATTGAATGCTAAATTTTCTCTCTGATTATTATTATATTATTATTATTATTATTATTATTATTATTATTATTATTATTATTGTTGTTATTATTATGCATTGTATTGGAATTGAATGAATATTAAATTTTCCATTTGATTATGCTCGAATACGCTTCAGATTATGAATATTTGATCATTAACATTACTCAGAGTATCTTTTCCGAATTTATACTTTTGATACGGAGTTTAGTAATACTCATTTTTAAAATCAGGATATGCAATGGGGATCCTAGGCCTCCTAGGCCCCGCTTATGTACGCTAGTGGGTAAGTTATGGGCACCATTTCATCCATATCGGTAATACAAATGTGTATTTCATGTATAGCTGCATTAAACATAGAAATCTAGCTTGAAATAATGGTGTAATTAAATAATGGACTAAATAATGGAATACTTTTACTGTAGTCTTAGTGTCTTTTTCTTAGGTTGCCCTCTCTTTATATTTACGCTCTCGTTTAGATTATTTTTTTTAAATCTCGAAAATTAAGGTTGAGATTTAAAATAGAAATTATGAAATTGCAATTTTAAATTTTACAATTTTTTAAATAAAATCAATATTTTGAGGTTAATGTAAAGGTTAGGTTAGGTTAGGTTAGTTTTGATCAGGTGTCATCTTATAGAAAACTTCCCTTAATCAACACTTACTCTGCAATCTGTCAAAATGACCACAGTGGGACGTCCAGAACAACGGGCACGAGAGAAAAGAAAGGCAGCTACCACCTGTCAAAATATATATACCTTCTGCAAGAAACAAATGCAAATAGGTTCGGTTTCAAATATAACACTTGGAAATTTTCCCGTTTCCGCTCTTCAGTTACAGAAATCGGGTTGACTTTCCAACCACTTTGGCATCTGCGATCAAAGAGTGTGACTCCAGCATGTACCCAAACATTGCAGTCCCACTCCAAATTGGATGTACATTGCCAGTCACGTCATGTGAATGTGAGTGGAATACAACAGTTTACGCCGTCTTCACACGTTCCTGAGCATATCCATGACCGAAGACAGGCTCACATCTCTCGCATTGCTCCACATTCACTTTGACAAAATGAATGAGGTGCAGTCGGTAGTAGACACCTTTGCCAGAAAACCCCAAGAAGGCTTCAGCTTGAGAGTGCCCTTCTCGATCGGTGTTAAGAACTTTCAAGAATTTCAGTTGTCTTTGACAACAAATTTACTATTTCATGTGAACAAGATAGTTATTAATATAGTAATAAATAATAAAAATAGTAATGGTTTCATTATATATGTATCTTTCCTATACTGTATATACTGTCCTACGTGAGTTCCACTGAATGAGACATACCATAGCCCCCATGATAAATTCTGGATACGGTCCTGTGTGCAGTTTGCTTTGAATTGATGTGATGACGATGTTTTGAAGATTCTGAACAATGTGAATTAAAGGTTTTATATAGTTTATATGAAGGTATATTCTGTATAAATATGGTTATTGAAATTTGATTTTCATTTCATTAAAGGTGTATTTGAACTGAATACAAAGTTTTGGTTTCATTAGCCATCAGATTGCAAGGGCGGATCTAGGCATTTCAGTGAGGGGGGGCCAAAGAAGAAAGGGCACAGTACTAAAAGTTGTTTCTTAAAACAGACTATCAATGAGCGAGTGTAAAATCAATTGTATTGTTTTATTAGATCAGTCTCATTGAAATATGATACAAAATAAAAATCTAATTTGGGTACAACAATTATCAGAAAATTTTTCAAACAATTACAAATGTCTTGCCAATTAAAAGAACTATCTAGTCCCGTAGCCTGAACTTCCCAAGGGGGATCGAAATTGTAGAAAGGCGGACCTTTTGCTGCAACGACCTAGTCACTGCGGAGGGGTTTTGGAGAAGTTTGTGAAGTTTCAAAAGAAAATGCAAAAAAAATGGAAGTGTTTATTTACTAAATGATGTTATACCATATTATAATATCACATCATAAGTTTGTAACCTTAGTTATAACTTATAACTATAGTTACAAAAGTGGACCTTTCCTGTAAAGGGAGGGTTCGGCCGGGGGGGAGGGGGTCGTTCAGACCCCCTGGCTCCGGGCCTGCTATTAGAATAAGATCAAGATAAAAATAATGATAAGGCTGCACCAGTACTAAGGGCACCTATGAAAACCATTACAACTACAAATTTGGAAGTATACGGATAAAGACTCAAAATAGAATTTGAATAAAATAAAATACCCATGATCTATTTACAAAAACAAAAGTTGTTTTCAGAGGCATACACATCATTAAAATAGGGCACTTGCACTTGTAAAAAGTGCACTTGCAAGAAATTGAGGGGGGTTCCGGACGTCGCCGATCCCCCCACCTACCCCACCTAGATCGCCCTTGGAATGGAGAAATGTAAACTGTTTAAAACTTGCACAAAAATATATATATATATATATATATATAATTCAGGACGGAGGAGGCCAAGGGTGAACACCATAAAAACGCACTCCACCCCCATAGAAGGAGAAGATAGCCAAAATCAAGGTCCAAAGTTTTCGAGATGCCTGAACACTTTGCGTTTCAAAGATTGGAGGTCATAGACACGGAGAAAGATGGGTTCATGAAGGTTGTTCCAGAGTTACCGGGTTGAGTAGGTGAAAGATTATGAATACCAATTAACCCTTGCGTTAGAAAGTTGGACAGAAAAAGGATGAGAATGTGTCGAAAGTCTGGTACTGCGTGTTCTCCTTAACGGAGGAGGAATGTACTTAGAGAGTTCAGAATAAAAAGTGTCCGTTATAATAGCGATAGTAAAGAGAGAGTGAGGCAACAATGCGGCGAACAGAGGTACTGAAGACAATCAGTAAGAGGCGTGGAAATGATGAGGCGAAAAACCTTCCAACCCATATGTTGAAGTGAAGCTGTATGGGTTGAGCTCAAGGAGCTTAATTGAACTATCCCACACATCAGAAACGCACTTTATAAAGAGTATATATATATATATATATATATATATATATTGTAGAATAGTCTGAATGTGATCTTTTTAAGTTTTTATATAAAACTTCAAAGGAAAGCATTTCCTAAACTTATAAGTGAAATTGTTTTTGGTTCAACAAAATTGTCAGAAAGAGAGAGAAATAATTGAGTCAGGGAAAGGTCGTCGAAAGATTTACCCTTTTTTTATTTGTTACCCAGCAACTGAAAATAAGAATTAACAATATGTAACAAATCCTAGTCATAATCCGAAATTGCAATCCGCCTTGACCTCATAATTAACACTATTGAATGCGATTGGTAATTTGCACTGCTCACATGGGAGGGCACTTCGAGTCAATTTTTGTATGAACATTCATGAATTAAATGACCTTTTATGATAACTTGGTACTTAAATTACCCCAGGGTTGTCCAACCTGAAGTTACAGGGCCACATTATAAAAATTTGTGAGAAGTGTGTGAGACCATTATTTTGAAGACCTACTTTAAATAACCACTTTGCTTCGAAATTCATTGGCATAGCCATATCAGTTAGATATATTTTGCTGTTTTTCTTCGAGTTTCAAATCATGTTCATTTAAATGAACTGTGAGGTCTGTTACAAAGGTAAGTTCACATAAAGATTCGTGATTATGCAACTCATTCTCCAGCTCAGTAGTATCAGATTTAACTTCTTTCCTTACGAACGGGTAGACTCTCCCTTCGAAGGCAAAAAAATTACTGTATAAAATTAAATAATTTGCTTGGGACAATCTCGGACCGCATGTGGTCCGCGAGACACTACTTGAACAGCCCTGAATTATAATATGGCCGCATCCTCACATGATTTACAAGTACATTACCAAAAACTGAATATTACCATATTAATCTTAAAAAATGTGTAAGTTAATACGCTTAATTTATTTAGTGATCTTCTATCTGATTACAGATTAAAGTACATAATAATAAACATTAAAATATAATTTAATTTAATGACGTTTTCCCGCAGGTAATTTAATTCTCCTTTCAAACACTAGCTGGCAGAAGAGGAAAAACGCTAGCGCCAAAGGGGGCAGAACTTAGGTTCTTGTTATAAATTATCTTTGCTATATGGAGTAGGTTGGAATCTTTCACCAACTCTGGGTGGCCAGAAGGGCTAGGTCTTGCGGAGAAAGATAAATTTTAATCCATTAAGACCGTAAACCTTGAAGCCGTTTTCGTTTGGTCCAACTGATTTAGTAGTTACTTTTTTGTAAACAAACAATTTGTCGTCTGCAGAACTAAAGGTAGTTTAAGACTTTATTGCATTAACCCAGACTCGTAGATATTAGAGAAAATAATTTTATGGATGTAAAACAGCTATGTTAGGTTAAATTTATGCATTTATAAGTCTTAAGTAAAGAATGGCCTTGCATCATTGCAGTTTTGGTCCTGTATTGGCTGAATCTAGCAGGACCGGATTAAAATTTAGTGGGGCCTTTTGGGCCGGTAATATTGGGGCCCCTTCATACTCCACAAAATCATGAAATTCATAAACGAAATTACATCATTTTTATTATCATATATTCTCAAAGGCACTTGATACAACACAGAAAATAATAATATATGATGGTACAATATAATATATTAACTGTTAAAATGCACAAAAGAAATGTAAAATTAATTATCTCGAACTGTATTCCTTCTACGGTCCATAAAAAAATATACCTCAAATAATTTTATTTCTTGGAAAGTTTTTCCTGCATTATACATTGGCAAAATTATAAATTATACCTTCAGTGTGAAGTTGGTTCATAGTTTCACTTTCTATTGCAAAAAGACCTCACGAATCAAGTCGTTCCTGAAACATGGAACTTCTCATATAATTCTTCACTCTTTTTAGGACAGAAAATATTTCACCACTCGCGTTTGTATTGGGTACAACACTATCTTATCCCTCTCTAAGGGCTAAGATAGTGGGGTTTCGGATGTTTTGTTATAGTTTGTCTGAATTAAGCTAGGACTTGTTATTTCCTTTGTTACAAATCTTACTCAAATTCAGCAGCCATAATCCTCTCTTACTTTTATTTCATGAACCTTGTAATCTTGATTTTATTTCTTTCATTTTAAATATGAAGAAATTTGAGGTTCGATCTCAGCACGTCATCTTTCAATCTCAATGACGGGAATTAACTCCGTCCGTTAAGTCTGTCTGGGTAAGTATGCAAGTCACAGTAAAATGTTTGAGGGAAATCCCCCTTCAGAGATTTATAATTATATACAAGACAGTTAAATGTAATCAGGAATTAAAACTAATCATTGAAAGCTATGCGTTTTTATTATTTCAGATAAACTTTTAAAGGATTGAAAGTTCTCTTTTAACAAACAGCAGCTCATAGGTATATAAAACTGATAAAAAGTGAAGATGGCGCCAGTTAACTATTTTAATAGTAGGGTGAGAGTAGGAGGAGGAGGGTATACTCCTCCGCTTCCACTTCTCCTCCTCCTCCTCCTCCTCCTCCTCCTCCTCCTCCTCCCCCTCCTCCAAATACTTGTCCTTGTTGACTTTGTTTTTCAAGTATCTCCTGGAGTGTGACCCCTCCTGCAAGAACGGGATTATCTCCTTCATTGTAGTGGACATAGAATACTTCTGGTTCCTGTCCTGGGCCTGCCGGAACCTCAATGACTTGTTGTCCTTCTTCGCCCTGTTTCGTCAAGACATAAAGGATAGTCTTTTGTAGTGGAGGTGGAACAATAATTGGATCTAGTGGGTCTCCTCCTTCTGGTGTGTTAACGAAGACAACGTTGCTTATAATTTTAGGCCTTGGAATAATTGGAGGAGGTCCAAAGACTGGAGGCAAATCAGGAGCACGGAAAACGAAGATATTTTGCAAAACATCAGCGTCGACACAGTTTCCATTTGCGTCAGGTGCCTGTCCAGGACCGCAATCAACGGGTCCATTTCTACCCCCACCACCTCCTCCTCCTCCTCCTCCACCTCCTCCTCCACTCCTCCTCCTCCTCCTCCTCCTCCTCCTCCCCCTATAGATTGGGTATCTTGCTGGTGCTGCAAAGGCGCAGCCCAATAAACAAACAACAATCTGAGAGAAGAAAAAGAGAATACATTAAAAAGCTGTAATTACAAACATATTCATATATGATATTAAAACACAGTGTGATGACAAGCAGGCAAGAAGAGTTTATTGAGAAAATTTACAACCTCCCTGTATAAAGGTAAGCAAGAGCGGAGAAGTAAGATTGTATTAATTAAAATGGTCATTTCTGACTGTGAGGAACTAAGTTGAATAAACACTAATGTATTCTATAGGTCAACAACTCAGACTTCGCCTTATATGACATATATATAGGTTGAAAACTTCATCAGAAAACATTTTTTTCATAAAGAAGCTTTTCCATAGCAAATTTTTTACGATATCATATATCTAAAGCCTGTCATAGTCACATATCAACCTACATTTTATATATATATATATATATATATATATATATATATATATATATATAGAGAGAGAGAGGAGAGAGAGAGGAGAGAGAGAGAGAGAGAGAGAGAGAGAGATAGCACAGTAAACTTTCCATAAACTGCACTAATTAGTATGTAGGGTTGTATGGTTAAGGGAGACTTTTTCCTGTGGACTATATGTAAGTTGTAATCAATAAATAACAAAAACTTAATGAAGTACTTTAAAAGAAACAGGTTTTCACGACAAAATAGAACCGATTGAATTATGTTATGTAGTGAAGGAGGAAAAACACAAAATAAAGTATAACTATGGTACTACATTAAAAAACATTAAATACTCTGTTGTATATACAGTATCATCATTTTATATACGGTTTATCGAGGGTACGGTTTATGGAGAGTTTCCTGTATATAATATGTATATAATATTATATATTGTAATTAACTCTAAATATGGTTAAAGATGAAAAAGAATCCAGAGTCTATTTTTTAATTTTTATATTTTGAAATCCAATCACTAAACCATCTTTTGAGATTATTAAATTTAATCAAGAATTACTTCTCAAATATTTTGTTATCCTTATTTATTTTTCGTACGATAAGTCGTTCAGGGAACATCTTTTATCGTTTCTCCAAAAACATAAATTTCTCTTTGGTTCTTCGTAAATAATAACTTCTCGTATGAAAATTGTTCAAAAGCTGTATAATTGTGCCAATTGCCAATACACTAAGAATTTCCACGTAGACGAATGCAAGTTTAACCAATCCTAAATTAAAACTCCCTTCGTTATACGAACCATGTTTAAAGATGTTAACAATATATTAACAAACTGTTAACAATATATTTTGAGAATAAAGTTAAAAGATAATAATAATAATATACTCACCAGAAATCGCATATCGGAGTTCACTGCCTGAATCTACTGTATCATATGGAAGTGGAGTTCCCTTATATACTTGAGGTGAAAAGCGAACTTTCGTACCAACTTTTTACTCTTGGAATCTTTGGTTTTTCTGTTATGCACTCGGAGAGCATTCTCAATTCACTGTTCTTTCAATTTTTGAAATAAATAATAAACATTATATATATATATATAAAATGTGTTTTTCCCAAAAGAGATGAAATAAAACCGAAAGTACTCGGAATGATTTTCTTATTTCTTGTCAGTTAATTATGTAATATAGTGTTACATTCACACGATTGATCTGAAGTTATATATTTATATATACAGGGTGATTCAAAAAATGTTAAAACTTAAATGGGAAAGAATTACAGATGCCATCCAATCAATACCACCAAAGATGTGCCTTAGGGCTCTGGAAGCAACGTTTGACCGCTTTCATACATGCATAGATATCTGTGGACAGCAAGTAGAGACTGTATGAAGCACTGTTTGCATCACAAAAGTTTTTACAGATAAGTTGGAAATAAAAAATAATCTCCCCATATGTCTTAAATTTTTTTAAATCCCCTATATATATATATATATATATATATATATATATATATATATATATATATATATATACAGGGTGGGCCGAAAGTCTGGATCCATAAGAAAATATTTATTTTATACATAAATTACAACAAATGGTAAATACTTAAAATGAATATCAACTTTAACTCGTAAATGCGTATCCGTGATACTGTACAGTAGTTCGTACTCCAGTATAAATACTGAAATACTTTTTTTATTTCAGCCCAGAAATGGCTTCGAATCTAACAACAGAAGACCGGGTAGAACTTGTGCTCATGTACGCAAGACAGGGCGCTACACACAGAGAAGTTGCTACCGAATTCAATAGAAATCATCCTGATAAGCATCCAGTAACACATGCGACTGTTGGCAAGTTGTTTAAACGTTTCAAAGAAACAGGAAGTGTACATGATCGACGGCGTTCTGGTCGTCCAAAAACTGCAACTGATGAAAATACCTCTGCAATGGTATGTGAAACTTTAACGAATAGTCCAGTAAAGTCAACAAGAAGATTATCAAATGAAACACGCATCTCGAGAACGTCAATTCGAAGAATTATTAAAAATCATAAATTCCATCCGTAAGTGTCTCGATGTCAGAGGCCGCCAATTTGAGCATTTGTTATAATTTGTTGTTTATACTGGAGTACGAACCACTGTACAGTATCACGGATACGCATTTACGAGTTAAAGTTGATATTCATTTTAAGTATTTACCATTTGTTGTAATTTATGTATTAAAATAAATATTTTCCTATGGATCCAGACTTTCGGCCTACCCTGTATATACATGATGTCCGAGAATTATCTGTGCAATTTTTGGCTGTTATTAAAAGTCAACCATGAAGTGTAGAAATTCCAGTGTTGTCCCATTTTACAGAGAATCTCATTAAGTTTTTTCTGATACCACGTTTTGACAAGTTTTTTAGAAATGTACGCGGGTGACAGACATTGATGATTTAAAAGCAAGAATCACAGCTGTTATTGAGCGAATTGATGTGGATATGCTGCAGCGTACATGGCAACATTTGGAGTATCGATTGGATGTTTTGCGAATCACTAATGGTGCACATATCGAATGTTTGTAACAACGTTACTTTACTAAAAGAAACTTTTGAAAATACAGATTCTAAATAATCTTGTTTAAGAATTTTACGTGTGTTATCAAGAATTTTATTAAAAGATGAAATTGTACAGATAATGTTCGGACACACTGGAATTTCTAAAAACTTGTCAAAACTTGGTATCAGGAAAAACTTAATGAGATTCTCTGTAAAATGGGACAACACTGGAATTTCTACACTTCATGGTTGACTTAATAACAGCCAAAAATTGTACAGATAATTCTCGGACACCCTGTATACATATATATATATATATATGTATATGAAAACTAAAATGTTTATTGGCAGACCATAGTCCATATGAGAAATATTAATAATACAATGACAATTCACATACAAACGATATAAATATATACAATTAATGAGAAATAATACAGTGATGTCGAAGTTAAGTGGAGCTACAGATAGACGTTTTCACCATGAATTCCATAGCCCACAAGAAATACGGCAAGACTGATGAATAGCTTGGATAATCGGGTTGGTTGCTTTGCATTGCATTTGCAGTTCTTTGCATTAGACTGTATTGAGCACGTCTTATTACCTCCCGGAAGCTCGGGACATTGCGAGTAGCAAAACATTTGCAAGCAAGGCATCTCGGGGGTAATTTACGTCGAGGTCTAAAAGATCTGTTGTACACAAATTTAGGTTCTGCCAGAACCTTTTTCATAATTCTTCCAGAGTTGCTGTCCTTATATATTACTGCAGAAAGTAGGAAAGAGAGCGTCTTCAGCTTCACTTGTACAGAACTGGAAGTTCCTTATAGTCATATTCGCTTTAGCACAAAGGCTTCGAGATTGTTTTTTTATATTTGAGTCATCACTCAAGGAGCTGGTGATAGTTTGACCCAAATACTTAAATTCTTGTACTTCCTCTATTACTTCACCTCCCATTTTAAAGTTAATATCAGCTGATTGATTGAAGCTTTTGGGATGGAATTGTATAGCCTTAGTTTTTGTAACATTAAAAAAAATATCATGTTTCTGCGAATATAACTGGCAGACTTTTAGCAGCCGATCCAGAACTTTAACAAAGGGACTTATTAACACCATATCATCGGCATAAACGAAGTTATTTATCCTTGTGTTATCTCTACAACATCCAACTGTTGCCTCATTAAGTGAAGCAATTAATCTGTCAATATACACATTAAACAGCATAGGAGAGAGCAAGGAGCCTTGTCTCACTCCGCAAGAGGAACCAAAACATTCCAATAGTACAATACCAAACAGTAAAAGATTGGTGGGAATACTGAAATTTCAATAAATTTAAAATGTACATGGGAACTTTCCTCCCTTCTAGTTTTTAAAATAAAATATTGTGACTCACTCTATCATATGCCTTACTTATATCTAGGCAACAGCTATAAGTAGTTGAATTACTGTCAGTGTAATCAGATATGATTTTCTTCAGTACATAGATACACAGATCAGTTGAGTGGGACCTTTTAAAACCAAACTCATTAGGAGATGTTCATAAGTGATCATTTAAGGGTGTAACAAGAGTTTCTCTACTAGTTTCGAGAAGCAGGAAGCGACAGCAATAGGCCTGTAATTATTGCTGGATAGAATGTCCCCATACTTATTTTTGAGCAGGGGCAAGATATATACCCTCATAAACTCCCATCTAGGACGTTTTGGCGCCGACTTTTGGCGCTGGACGTTTTGGCGCCGCCGTTTGGGCGCCACCGTTTGGGCGCCGCCGTTTGGGCGCGGAGCCGGTTTGGCGCCGCCGTTAGTTAGTAAGTATTAAGTAGTAATACTTGGTTATTAACCTGAAGTGCTGTCTGTCTTTTCAGATAAGTTGTGTTGTTGCCCTTAATAGCATAAATGTCTGAAAATATATCAAGTAAGAAAGGGAAACAGAAGTTTTTACATAATGGATATTTGTATGTGTTTGATAAATGTAGCAAGCGTGACCCTTCGTTACTTTTTTGGTGGTGCGAGCAAAAGTGTCAGTGTCTTATAAGGTGTATATATAATATGGGTACTTTTCCGTTATCTGCCCCATTGACGAATGGTTAGGTTCAGTCATGATACTTATTTTCGTTAAAACTAACAAAAATATCACAACTTAACCTAACTAATCGTCACTGCCCGGTTAGGTCAAATGTACAACCTTGACGATTGGTTAGGTTAAGTCGTGATATTTTCGTTAGTTTTAACAAAAATATCACGACTTAACCTAACCAATCGTCAAACGGCGCCCAAACGGCGGCTCCAAAACGTCCCATTCCGCATAAACTCTGCACGGATATAGCTATAAGCAAGCATGGTTGAGAAAAGCAATGAGATATGCAGACACCACGTCATTGGCATATTTGCCATATTTTAAGTGCTCATTCGATGTCATCTACCCCTGACGCAGAACTAGTCTTTAACTTTTTAATTAACCTCTTTACTTCAGGAAATGATATAAAAGTATTTTTCCTTGTCCCTCCAACAGGCGTTTCGTGCAGCCTATCTTAAGATTATCCTATTGACACTATTAAGAATGCTTGAGTTATGGTTTTTCCACAGCCGTGCAATTTCATCCTCTCCACACCCATCAATTGTCGGAGGGAGGGAATTTTTGACACTCGTTTGATTCTTCACGAATTTTCAAAATTTTATTGTCGTTATTTAAATGAATTTCACAGGCTTTTGATGCTCGAATAGAATCTTCTTCCTGTTTACATCGCCTTAGGCTGCCTTACACTGACCCCTACTTCTACACATATTCATGTATACTGGTCCTAATCTGGATCTACCATGAAAGCACAACAAATCGTAAGCGTCTTTCGACTCCCTCTTCAGGGGTGCAGGGCAATAAAATCGTTCCATCCAGGAATAATCTTAGTATGATACAGTAGTTGTAAGATTTAATCAGGGGTCTTCCTGCTTCTCTTAGCAGGGATACTAACTTATTATAATACCTATCTATGAGTTTACAGTGAAAGCATTTCAACAAGGATTACAGTACTATAGGCAAGATACAAAATTTCTAAATTATTGAAGAGGTATCCTGTTCTGTCTTTATATTCTAGTTTCTGTTTCATATTAACATTAGACCAATAGACGCGATTATTCTTACCTATTGGATTTTTGTTATGTGGTGTTGCACATACGTTGGTAAAATTAATTAATAGTTCTAACGGTCTATGATCAGAAAGAAGGAAATCATACAGAATATGAACTCTAACAATTCGATCCTCGAGATAATGATCAATCCACCTTGTGGTACCACTCGTATCACTAACGTATGTGAAATTACCACTAGTTACGCCTAATACATCTATATCACTTATACTTAATTTAGTAGACTCGCACATATTACCCAATTCTACAAAGAATTCCGAGTTCACATGCACATTGAAGTCCCCCATTATTATACGGTGAGAATATTTGGGGTTATCTGACAGTGACTTAATTTTGTCCAGCAAATCAATATATTTACCTAGAATTTGAGAAATTTTTGTTGACAAGTTTTTGACAAATTTTTGAACAATTTTTTCTTATTAAGAAAGCAACACGACCAAAAGGCCTACCGAACTTTAACTCATTTGATAAGTGTACTGCTGATGACGCATGATACATAAAGTCATACTGGATGGTAGAGAGAAATTTTAGCTCTTGCTTTGGTAACCAGTGCTCTTGCAGGCGCATCAAATCTGTACTGTCACAGATTTTATGAACATCTACAATTGAATTCCTTACTGACCTTACATAAAACGAGACTATTTTCAACAAGTTATACGCCATGAATGCTAGAAAATGTATTATTGTTATTATTATTTTGCCTCTTACACTGTTCAATAAAGTTTTTCTCCTTTTGATAAATGTGGGTGATTCTTGTTCTTTTTTACGCCGATTATAAAAACGAAATCAGAGTTTTTTTCTATCACACACAGTTTTTGAGGGATTTGCAATTTAAAACCGTTTGAGATCGAGTTAGCATTCCTTAGTCTGCATCATAATACGAGCTTTATTGTTAGTCATTTATTTTGTATAAAATCTTTATATTATGCATATTATTACAATGTTCAATAGTGATTTTATCTTAGGAAAAGTTTTGTCATTATTGTAGAGTTTTTAACGCTGATTACAGAAATGGTCTTATTATTTTCCTAGCACGTATAGTGTTTGAGAAATTTCCATTTTTTGTTTCAAAAAAAAAATTCAATTTTTATAGTAAAAGCTGTTCATTTATTTTATTATTATTATTTTATTATTATTTTTATTTTTTTTTTTTATTTTATTATTTTAAATTTTAGTCATCTGTACAGGTTTGTGACTAAACTATGCATGATACGGTGTGTTGTTCTGTAATGTTTGTTTTATTATGTCGTGTGTATTGCTACTCTTATAGTATGTGTGATGTTAATATTTTTTAATATTTTGTATAACATTTAATTAGCTATATCCAATACACAATATTATACATATTATATACAGTATACAAATGTATAATATTTTTTAAGATTTCATGGAAACTATGCGTGATACGCCAAAATGAATAACATTTTCGAAATCAGCAGCGTCGATTTCATATAGACCAGCTTTATTTGTTGTTGAGACAATAAAAGTAAAAATTTGTTATTCAGCGTTATTTATATTTACATGTTTAAGCTGTTGTAATGTTATAATGTTATAATGTTTCAGACCAAGAAAGACCCTAGGATCCACTCATGGCTGGTCTACCTAACTGTGTTCGTAATTGTGTATTGTGCATGTCCTCCGTGGTGGCGGAGGGGACCTACAATTTTACGTGGGTATATAATATGCTGTATATAATTTAAGTATACTGCATATATAGATGATAACATATATATATATATATATATATATATATATATATATATATATATATATATATATATATATATATATATATATATATAGGGGAATGAACTCAGAATGGTCCCCTGAGGTTTTTTATGATACACACAGACCGTGCATTGAACAAGGAACTCTTCTGGGATAATTAAATCCACTATAGTCCGAATAAGTAATGGTAAATGACAAATACCATAGTTTCTTTTCCATGAGGCTAGCCCGACGTGGGCAACGGGTCACTCGCAAAGAGGCCCCATAAATATAGCTTCCCTCACCAGCTATCTGCAAAGCAGACAGGATCAAGCTCTGGGACATGGATCTAGGGTTTAAAGCAGCATAGCCCTGCTACGTCGGGCTAGCATCATGAAAAAGAAAAACTATGGTATTTGTCATTTACCATTACTTATTCGGACTATAGTGGATTTAATTTTCCTAGAAGAATTCCTTGTTCCATGCACTGTCTGTGTGTATCATATATATATATATATATATATAATATGTTTATTACTTTTATTCACGCGATACGTGCCATTCATTAAAATGCGGAACAAATTTGGCTATGGTGAGAAACTGATTGGTGATTGGTAGAAAAATAGTACGAGTCAGTGGAGTCTGCAGCAGCTGCTTCTCATCGAATTAGACAAGCACATACCTGTCAGGACATGCACATTCTTGTTTATCATGTGTTAAAATTGTGCATTCTTGCTAATCTCTCAGTCAGTCTCGTGTATTGCTACCCATCAGTTAACTGATTAAGTGCATTTAGTTAGTCATTCTGTTTTGGTATATGTTTGGTGAAAAAATAATGTTTTTGTGGTATAAAAGTGAGAATATCTCGTTAGTGTATAAACAGCACTGACAGTTTGTATTTTTTGTGTGGTGAATTTACAACAAAATCTCAAAAGCAGGGTTTCACTCCTTCAATTAAGAACTTTATTTCGGTTGCAAAGTAGGAAATCAAGACAAAATCTGGGCTCCTCATGTATGTTGTGTTTCTTGTGCAAGATCTCTGAGAGGGTGGTTAAAAGGTACTCATTCTTCAATGCCTTTTGCGATCCCAATGGTATGGAGAGAACAAAGAAACCACTCCACTGATTGCTACTTCTGTTTAACGAAGATAATTATAAGTGGACATTCGTCAAAATCTAAACATGCGATTCACTATCCTAATTTAATGTCAGCCATGCGACCTCTTTCACATTGTGACTATTTGCCAGTACCAAAACCACCAAAGACATGGACTTTAGATGATGATGATGCGTTTGTCAATTGCAGAAGGTATTTGCTTCGGATACAACATCTTGAAAATCGAGTGATGCGAGCTATTTCACTCAATATTTTTCTTCTTTTATACAGAAGCACAATTATATGGCGGTCTTCAACTGAAACTTTAGCCATTTTGTTTAAACCAAACAGTTGATCGTAGTGGATCTTTACTTCTTTTTACTCTGTAGAGAGGAAAAAAAAAAGATTTATAACAATGAAAACCTTATAATGCTTCATCACTTATAGTTGAATGTTAAATGCGAGTGATTAGCTACTACAGTACTTAATATTAGCTTTACATGTACCAGGTTCGTAGCCAGAGGGGTGAGGCAAGAGTGGCGCTTCCCCCAACCACAGAGCAGCGATATTCGCCAAAGCACACTGTATTTTTAGCTTCAGTGTAATATTATCTCTTTGTTCTCGTATAAGTCACAGTGCGATGAAATTGGCAACGAAAAAGTGCCTATAATAGCTTTCTAATTTTCTCAAAAGGTTTCTAGAGATTTTGCTGTCGAATTTAGAGGTTTTGGTTGATAATATTCTGGCAACAGTGAGCCCACCAGCAGACGATGTAACATTTTGGTTATCATCCACGCTTACCAACACGGTAGAGGATATTTGACAATATTTGTTGCATTTTAACCATAATATAGGTAAGTTCAGGGGCGTACGCAGGATTTGCTTAAGGGGGCGGAGGCGAATTATCAGCTCTTCCAAATAATGATGAAATGTACAAAGGAAGAGTGATGCACAATGTTTAAATGCCTGATCATATCTATTGATCGATAAATTGATATCTTTGTGGTCACATTTTGATACTGATTGAATGCTAAATTTTCTCTCTGATTTATTATTATTTTATTATTATTATTATTATTATTATTATTATTATTGTTGTTATTATTATGCATTGTATTGGAATTGAATGAATATTAAATTTTCCATTTGATTATGCTCGAATACGCTTCAGATTATGAATATTTGATCATTAACATTACTCAGAGTATCTTTTCCGAATTTATACTTTTGATACGGAGTTTAGTAATACTCATTTTTAAAATCAGGATATGCAATGGGGATCCTAGGCCTCCTAGGCCCCGCTTATGTACGCTAGTGGGTAAGTTATGGGCACCATTTCATCCATATCGGTAATACAAATGTGTATTTCATGTATAGCTGCATTAAACATAGAAATCTAGCTTGAAATAATGGTGTAATTAAATAATGGACTAAATAATGGAATACTTTTACTGTAGTCTAGTGTCTTTTTCTTAGGTTGCCCTCTCTTTATTTACGCTCTCGTTTAGATTATTTTTTTTAAATCTCGAAAATTAAGGTTGAGATTTAAAATAGAAATTATGAAATTGCAATTTTAAATTTTACAATTTTTTAAATAAAATCAATATTTTGAGGTTAATGTAAAGGTTAGGTTAGGTTAGGTTAGTTTTGATCAGGTGTCATCTTATAGAAAACTTCCCTTAATCAACACCTACTCTGCAGTCTGTCAAAATGACCACAGTGGGACGTCCAGAACAACGGGCACGAGAGAAAAGAAAGGCAGCTACCACCTGTCAAAATATATATACATTCTGCAAGAAACAAAAGCAAACAGGTTCGGTTTCAAATATAACACTTGGAAATTTTCCTGTTTCCGCTCTTCAGTTACAGAAATCGGGTTGACTTTCCAACCACTTTGGCATCTGCGATCAAAGAGTGTGACTCCAGCATGTACCCAAACATTGCAGTCCCACTCCAAATTGGATGTACATTGCCAGTCACGTCATGTGAATGTGAGTGGAATACAACAGTTTACGCCGTCTTCACACGTTCCTGAGCATATCCATGACCGAAGACAGGCTCACATCTCTCGCATTGCCAGAAAACCCCAAGAAGGCTTCAGCTTGAGAGTGCCCTTCTCGATCGGTGTTACGAACTTTCAAGAATTTCAGTTGTCTTTGACAACAAATTTACTATTTCATGTGAACAAGATAGTTATTAATATAGTAATAAATAATAAAAATAGTAATGGTTTCATTATGTATGTATCTTTCCTATACTGTCTATACTGTCCTACGTGAGTTCCGCTGAATGAGACATACCATAGCCCCCATGATAAATTCTGGATACGGTCCTGTGTGCAGTTTGCTTTGAATTGATGTGATGACGATGTTTTGAAGATTCTGAACAATGTGAATTAAAGGTTTTATGTAGTTTATATGAAGGTATATTCTCTATAAATATGGTTATTGAAATTTGATTTTCATTTCATTAAAGGTGTATTTGAACTGAATACAAAGTTTTGGTTTCATTAGCCATCAGATTGCAAAGGCGGATCTAGGCATTTCAGTAAGGGGGTGGGCAAAGAAGAAAGGGCACAGTACTAAAAGTTGTTTCTTAAAACAACAGACTATAAATAAGCGAGTGTAAAATCAATTGTATTGTTTTATTAGATCAGTCTCCTTGAAATATGGTACAAAATAAAAATCTAATTTGGGTACAACAATTATCACAGAAAATTTTTCAAACAATTACAAATGTCTTGCCAATTAAAAGAACTATCTAGTCCCGTAGCCTGAACTTCCAAGGGGGTTCGAAATTGTAGAAAGGCGGACCTTTTGGTGCAACGACCTAGTCACTGCGGAGGGGTTTTGGAGAAGTTTGTGAAGTTTCAAAAGAAAATGCAAAAAAATTGGAAGTGTTTATTTACTAAATAATGTTATACCATATTATAATATCACATCATAAGTTTGTAACCTTAGTTATAACTTATAACTATGGTTACAAAAGTGGACCTTTCCTGTAAAGGGAGGGTTCGGCCGGGGGGGAGGGGGTCGTTCAGACCCCCCGGCTCCGGGCCTGCTATTAGAATAAGATCAAGATAAAAATAATGATAAGGGCACCTATGAAAACCATTACAACTGCAAATTTGGAAGTACAATGTATACGGATAAAGACTCAAAATACAATTTGAATAAAATAAAATACCCATGATCTATTTACAAAAACAAAAGTTGTTTTCAGAAGCATACACATCATTAAAATAGGGCACTTGCACTTGTAAGAAGTGCACTTGCAAGAAATTGAGGGGGTTCCGGACGTCGCCGATCCCCCCATCCCCCCACCTAGATCCGCCCTTGGAATGGAGAAATGTAAACTGTCTAAGACTTGAACAGCAATATATATATATATATATATATATAATATATATATATATACAGGACGGAGGAGGCCAAGGGTGAACACCATAAAAACGCACTCCACCCCCATAGAAGGAGAAGATAGCCAAAATCAAGCTCCAAAGTTTCCGAGATGCCTGAACATTTTGCGTTTCAAAGATTGGAGGTCATAGACACGGAGAAAGTTGGGTTCATGAAGGTTGTTCCAGAGTTACCCGGTTGAGTAGCTGAAAGAATAAGAATACCAATTAACCCTTGCGTTAGAAAGTTGGACAGAAAAAGGATGAGAATGTGTCGAAAGTCTCGTACTGCGTGTTCTCCTTAACGGAGGAGGCATGTACTTAGAGAGTTCAGAATAACAAGTGTCCGTTATAACAGCGATAGTAAAGAGAGAGTGAGGCAACAATGCGGTGAACAGAGGTACTGAAGACAATCAGTAAGAGGCGTGGAAATGATCAGGCGAAAAACCTTCCATCCCATATGTTGAAGTGGAGCTGTATGGGTTGAGCTCAAGGAGCTTAATTGAACTATCCCACACATAAGGAACGCACTTTATAAAGAGTATATATATATATATTGTAGAATAATCTGAATGTGATCTTTTTAAGTTTTTATATAAAACTTCAAAGGAAAGCATTTCATAAACTTAAAAGTGAAATTGTTTTTGGTTCAACAAAATTGTCAGAAACAGAGAGAAATAATTGAGTCAGGGAAAGGTCATCGAAAGATTTACCCTTTTTTTTATTTGCTACCCAGCAACTGAAAATAAGAATTAACAATATGTAACAAATCCTAGTCATAATCCGAAATTGCAATCCGCCTTGACCTCATAATTAACACTATTGAATGCGATTGGTAATTTGCACTGCTCACATGGGAGGGCACTTCGAGTCAATTTTTGTATGAACATTCATGAATTAAATGACCTTTTATGATAACTTGGTAATTAAATTAGACCAGGGTTGTCCAACCTGAAGTTACAGGGCCACATTATAAAAATTTGTGAGAAGTGTGTGAGACCATTATTTTGAAGACCTACTTTAAATAACCACTTTGCTTCGAAATTCATTGGCATAGCCATATCAGTTAGATATATTTTGCTGTTTTTCTTCGAGTTTCAAATCATGTTCATTTAAATGAACTGTGAGGTCTGTTACAAAGGTAAGTTCACATAAAGATTCGTGATTATGCAACTCATTCTCCAGCTCAGTAGTATCAGATTTAACTTCTTTCCTTACGAACGGGTAGACTCTCCCTTCGAAGGCAAAAAAATTACTGTATAAAATTAAATAATTTGCTTGGGACAATCTCGGACCGCATGTGGTCCGCGAGACACTACTTGAACAGCCCTGAATTATAATATGGCCGCATCCTCACATGATTTACAGTACATTACCAAAAACTGAATATTACCATATTAATCTTAAAAAATGTGTAAGTTATACGCTTAATTTATTTAGTGATCTTCTATCTGATTACAGATTAAAGTACATAATAATAAACATTAAAATATAATTTAATTTAATGACGTTTTCCCGCAGGTAATTTAATTCTCCTTCTAAACACTAGCTGGCAGAAGAGGAAAAACGCTAGCGCCAAAGGGGGCAGAACTTAGGTTCTTGTTATAAATTATCTTTGCTATATGGAGTAGATTGGAATCTTTCACCAACTCTGGGTGGCCAGAAGGGCTAGATCTTGCGGAGAAAGATAAATTTTAATCCATTAAGACCGTAAACCTTGAAGCCGTTTTCGTTTGGTCCAACTGATTTAGTAGTTACTTTTTTGTAAACAAACAATTTGTCGTCTGCAGAACTAAAGGTAGTTTAAGACTTTATTGCATTAACCCAGACTCGTAGATATTAGAGAAAATAATTTTATGGATGTAAACAGCTATGTTAGGTTAATTTATGCATTTATAAGTCTTAAGTAAAGAAATGCCTTGCATCATTGCAGTTTTGGTCCTGTATTGGCTGAATCTAGCCAGGACCGGATTAAAATTTAGTGGGGCCTTTTGGGCCGCGTAATATTTGGGGCCCCTTCATACTCCACAAAATCATGAAATTCATAAACGAAATTACATCATTTTTATTATCATATATTCACAAAGGTACTTGATACAAACAGAAAATAATAATATATGATGGTACAATATAATATATTACTGTTAAATGCACAAAAGAAATGTAAAATTAATTATCTCGAACTGTATTCCTTCTACGGTCCATAAAAAAATATACCTCAAATAATTTTATTTCTTGGAAAGTTTTTCCTGCATTATACATTGGCAAAATTATAAATTATACCTTCAGTGTGAAGTTGGTTCATAGTTTCACTTTCTATTGCAAAAAGACCTCACGAATCAAGTCGTTCCTGAAACATGGAACTTCTCATATAATTCTTCACTCTTTTTAGGACAGAAAAAGATATTTCACCACTCGCGTTTTGTATTGGGTACAACACTATCTTATCCCTCTCAAGGGCTAGATAGTGGGGTTTCGGATGTTGTTTGTTATAAGTTTGTCTGAATTAAGCTAGGACTTGTTATTTACCTTTGTTACAAATCTTACTCAAATTCAGCAGCCATAATCCTCTCTTACTTTTATTTCATGAACCTGTAATCTTGATTCTTATTTCTTTCATTTTAAATATGAAGAAATTTGAGGTTCGATCTCAGCACGTCATCTTTCAATCTCAATGACGGGAATTAACTCCGTCCGTTAAGTCTGTCTGGGTAAGTATGCAAGTCACAGTAAAATGTTTGAGGGAAATCCCCCTTCAGAGATTTATAATTATATACAAGACAGTTAAATGTAATCAGGAATTAAAACTAATCATTGAAAGCTATGCGTTTTTATTATTTCAGATAAACTTTTAAAGGATTGAAAGTTCTCTTTTAACAAACAGCAGCTCATAGGTATATAAAACTGATAAAAAGTGAAGATGGCGCCAGTTAACTATTTTAATAGTAGGGTGATAGAGTAGGAGGAGGAGGGTATACTCCTCCGCTTCCACTTCCGCCTCCACCTCCTCCTCCTCCTCCTCCCCCTCCTCCAAATACTTGTCCTTGTTGACCTTGTTTTTCAAGTATCTCCTGGAGTGTGACCCCTCCTGGAAGATCGGGATTATCTCCTTCATTGTAATGGACATAGAATACTTCTGGTTCCTGTCCTGGGCCTGCCGGAACCTCAATGACTTGTTGTCCTTCTTCGCCCTGTTTTCGTCAAGACATAAAGGATAGTCTTTTGTAGTGGAGGTGGAACAATTTGGATCTAGTGGGTCTCCTCCTTCTGGTGGTTAACGAAGACAACGTTGCTTATAATTTTAGGCCTTGGAATAATTGGAGGAGGTCCAAAGACAGGAGGCAAATCAGGAGCACGGAAAACGAAGATATTTTGCAAAACATCAGCGTCGACACAGTTTCCATTTGCGTCAGGTGCCTGTCCAGGACCGCAATCAACGGGTCCATTTCTACCCCCACCACCTCCTCCTCCTCCTCCAACTCCTCCTCCACCTCCTCCTCCTCCTCCTCCTCCTCCTCCTCCTCCTCCTCCCCTATAGATTGGGTATCTTGCTGGTGCTGCAAAGGCGCAGCCCAATAAACAAACAACAATCTGAGAAGAAAAAGAGAATATATTCAAAAGCTGTAATTACAAACATATTTATATATGATATTAAAACAGAGGGTGATGACAAGCAGGCAAGAAGAGTTTATTGAGAAAATTTACAACCTCCCTGTATAAAGGTAAGCAAGAGCGGAGAAGTAAGATTGTATTAATTAAAATGGTCATTTCTGACTGTGAGGAACTAAGTCGAATAAACACTAATGTATTCTATAGGTCAACAACTCAGAATTCGCCTTATATGACATATATACTGTATATATATAGGTTGAAAACTCCATCAGAAAACATTTTTTTCATAAAGAAGCTTTTCCATAGCAAATTTTTTACGATATCATATATCTAAAGCCTGTCATAGTCACATATCAACCTACATTTTATGTATATATATATATATATATATATATATATATATATAGAGAGAAGAGAGAGAGAGAGAGAGAGAGAGAGAGAGAGAGAGAAAGAGAGAGAGAGAGAGAGAGAGAGAGAGAGAGAGAGAGAGTGAGATAGCACAGTAAACTTTCCATAAACTGCACTAATTAGTATGTAGGGTTGTATGGTTAAGGGAGACTTTTTCCTGTGGACTATATGTAAGTTGTAATCAATAAATAACAAAAACTTAATGAAGTACTTTAAAAGAAACAGGTTTTCACGACAAAATAGAACGGATTGAATTAAATTTTGTAGTCAAGGAGGAAAACACAAAATAAAGTATAACTATTTTACTACATTAAAAAACATTAAATACTCTGTTGTATATACAGTATCATCATTTTATATACGGTTTATCGAGGGTACGGTTTATGGAGAGTTTTCTGTATATAATATGTATATAATATTATATATTCTAATTAACTCTAAATATGGTTAAAGATGAAAAAGAATCCAGTCTATTTTTTTATTTTTATATTTTGAAATCCAATCACTAAACCATCTTTTGATATTGTTAAATTTAATCAAGAATTACTTCTCAAATATTTTGTTATCCTTATTTATTTTTCGTACGATAAGTCGTTCAGGGAACATCTTTTATCGTTTCTCCAAAAACATAAATTTCTCTTTGGTTCTTCGTAAATAAAAACTTCTCGTATGAAAATTGTTCAAAAGCTGTATAATTGTGACAATTGCCAATACACTAAGAATTTCCACGTAGACGAATGCAACTTTAACCAATTCTAAATTAAAACTTCCTTCGTTATACGAACCATGTTTAAAGATGTTAACAATATATTAACAAACTGTTAACAATATATTTTGAGAATAAAGTTAAAAGATAATAATAATAATATACTCACCAGAAATCGCATATCGGAGTTCACTGCCTGAATCTACTGTATCATATGGAAGTGGAGTTCCCTTATATACTTGAGGTGAAAAGCGAACTTTCGTACCAACTTTTTACTCTGGAATCTTGGTTTTTCTGTTATGCACTCGGAGAGCATTCTCAATTCACTGTTCTTTCAATTTTTGAAATAAATAATAAACATTATATTATATATAAAATGTGTTTTTCCCAAAAGAGATGAAATAAAACCGAAAGTACTCGGAATGATTTTCTTATTTCTTGTCAGTTAATTATGTAATATAGTGTTACATTCACACGATTGATCTGAAGTTATATATTTATATATACAGGGTGATTCAAAAAATGTTAAAACTTAAATGGGAAAGAATTACAGATGCCATCCAATCAATACCACCAAAGATGTGCCTTAGGGCTCTGGAAGCAACGTTTGACCGCTTTCATACATGCATAGATATCTGTGGACAGCAAGTAGAGACTGTATGAAGGACTGTTTGCATCACAAAAGTTTTTACAGATAAGTTGGAAATAAAAAATAATCTCCCCATATGTCTTAAAAATTTTAAATCACCCTGATATATATATATATATATATATATATATATATATATATATATATATACAGGGTGGGCCGAAAGTCTGGATCCATAATTTATTTTAATACATAAATTACAACAAATGGTAAATACTTAAAATGAATATCAACTTTAACTCGTAAATGCGTATCCGTGATACTGTACAGTAGTTCGTACTCCAGTATAAATACTGAAATACTTTTTTTATTTCAGCCCAGAAATGGCTTCGAATCTAACAACAGAAGACCGGGTAGAACTTGTGCTCATGTACGCAAGACAGGGCGCTACACACAGAGAAGTTGCTACCGAATTCAATAGAAATCATCCTGATAAGCATCCAGTAACACATGCGACTGTTGGCAAGTTGTTTAAACGTTTCAAAGAAACAGGAAGTGTACATGATCGACGGCGTTCTGGTCGTCCAAAAACTGCAACTGATGAAAATACCTCTGCAATGGTATGTGAAACTTTAACGAATAGTCCAGTAAAGTCAACAAGAAGATTATCAAATGAAACACGCATCTCGAGAACGTCAATTCGAAGAATTATTAAAAATCATAAATTCCATCCCTAAGTGTCTCGATGTCAGAGGCCGGAGCATTTGTTATAATTTGTTGTTTATACTGGAGTACGAACCACTGTACAGTATCACGGATACGCATTTACGAGTTAAAGTTGATATTCATTTTAAGTATTTACCATTTGTTGTAATTTATGTATTAAAATTAATATTTTCCTATGGATCCAGACTTTCGGCCTACCCTCTATATACATGGTGTCCGAGAATTATCTGTACAATTTTTGGCTGTTATTAAAAGTCAACCATGAAGTATAGAAATTCCAGTGTTGTCCCATTTTACAGAGAATCTCATTAAGTTTTTTCTGATACCACGTTTTGACAAGTTTTTTAGAAATGTACGCGGGTGACAGACATTGATGATTAAAAGCAAGAATCACAGCTGTTATTGAGCGAATTGATGTGGATATGCTGCAGCGTACATGGCAACATTTGGAGTATCGATTGGATGTTTTGCGAATCACTAATGGTGCACATATCGAATGTTTGTAACAACGTTACTTTAATAAAAGAAACTTTTGAAAATACAGATTCTAAATAATCTTGTTTAAGAATTTTACGTGTGTTATCAAGAATTTTATTAAAAGATGAAATTGTACAGATAATGTTCGGACACACTGGAATTTCTAAAAAACTTGTCAAAACTTGGTATCAGAAAAAACTTAATGAGATTCTCTGTAAAATGGGACAACACTGGAATTTCTACACTTCATGGTTGACTTAATAACAGCCAAAAATTGTACAGATAATTCTCGGACACCCTGTATACACACACACACACACACACACACACACACATATATATATATATATATATATATATATATATAATTTAGGGTGTTTCAAAAAAATGAAATTTTAAAAATTTATTCTCTCATCATTTAAAATTATTCCATTTCATACAAAACTAAAAATTATAAACTTTCATTACAATACAACAAAAATAAAAGGTGCCTCAAGAGAGCCAAAGTTTTTCCAAGATAGTATTATTCATGAATGTTAAAATTACTGTTTTTGTTTTTATTAAGATATTTCAGATAGCGGTATTTCTCAAATGTAATGACTATCACAGTACAGTTGACTTCTTGACGTTTGGAAACAATTTCCGGTGTTGCTTCACACATTGGATGAGACATTGGTACTGCTTCTCATCTTTTGTCAATTTCCCCGAGGAGAGCTCACCGAGAGCTACAGCTCTCTCCGCTGTATCGTTCACGACTTGTAAAGAACCAACAATTTTTTTTGCTACTTTGTAATTTCATCCTCTTCCCATAAAGCTGGATCGTTCTTCAGAAAGGTTAGATCAAGGTTCAGTTTGCTGAAGAACTTCTTTGTTGCTGTTGTAACGTAATGATGTAAGGGTTTCCATGTTCCATTACTAGATGCCTTAAGACGCCTACCTTTTTCACGATTTTCCAATGCAATTACCATTTCCTTTTTTTTGCGAATGTCCACCTCATCGTCAAAGAAGCTGAAAGCAACCAACTCTTCTCCTAAGTACCACAAGTGTCTTTTGAAAACATTGAGAATTGCTTCCGCAAGCTCACGATCATGGAATTCATTGAGCCTTGCCATATATGCTAGATCTAGACGAGGAGAGGAGATTCCCAATGGAGCAGTGAACCAGGCTACCAGATACACACGGACAACAAAAATCACAAACCTCGTGATTCCTCTTATTTCTCTGGCAGTTATATTCATTTGATGTCGGAAAAGAAATAATTTGATGGCATAAATGAGCTTTGACATCCATCTTGCTCTGTGTATGGCTCCAGGCCTTTTGAATTTAATACCTCTTGGCGGAGTTTCACCTAGAACTATAATCCACAGCTCCAGCAGTTCCCGGTAATCTTCTCTTGGTTGCTCATCTTTAAGTATTGTTGTAGCAAAAGAAATCAACTGAGTGACATTTGCATCTTCCAGCTCCCCTTGAAGGGGTGTGAAAGATAGAGATCAAGGGATTTCCAGCCTTCCTTAAATCTCTTAAACAACAGGATTTCTGGTCCTGTAGATAATCCCATCAAGAAAGTGTAGGCCTTTTCGACTTGAAGTTCGAATATATGGTGACGACATGCAAGATTCAACAACTCCCTTCCAAGTTTATTTTCGATAAGGATGCATGCACCACCACGTCCACCCGTATTTGACGGTGTTGTATCAAAGCTCATGGCATTCACCGAGTCTTGAAGATTGAAATTTCGTAATGTAGAAACCACCGCATCAGCTTGAGCAACACCAGTTCCAGATGAAATTTTTGGAATGGCAAGTATTTCTTCGACACCATCACCAGATACAATAATTGGCAGTCTATCTACCTTTTCTTTACCAGTCAAATCAAGCATAATTTTTTCATCCCAGTGAACAACAAGCACCTTATTGACCAAGGATTCTTTAATTTTCTTTTCATGCTGCATTGCAGCTTCTAGGCGGTGCTTCTTTCTGGCTCTGTATACCGTTGAATGGCTGACGGAAATCTCAGGACGCTGAATCACTTGACTCCTTATTAGTGACGTTAGGAGATGAACAGCCTCCCTATCACTCATGAAAATTCTGTCTAGAGTGGCGCAGAGGTCTGGAGTCATGATGGACTTTTGTTTTTTTGCAATTGAAGTTCCCCCAGTTGTACCTCCAACAGTTGGCAAGTAATCAGAATCATGAGAAGAGGAGGAACTCTCTGTATCTGATTTAGTAGAATCACTTGTTTTAGTCGAATCCACAGTTTTTGATGTGCTTGCTATTTCTTTCTTGCATCTTTGTTTTCTCTTTTCTTCATTTGCTACTCTTTCAAAACGTCGCCTTTCCTTCTCCATTGTTACCTTGTCTATTCCAGCCATAGTTCCCCGTCGTCCAGGCTCTCTTTGAGCTTGCAAGAACTGAAGGTCCTCGGGGTTCTGGATCAGTTTTGCTGCATCAGCGTGAGCTATATCAAATAGATTTGGGAAAGTGCTGATAAAATCTTCTCTTTTCTTGTTTTCTGTAGTAGAACTTCTAGTTTTATTCTTTTGTAGCTGCTTCCATGTGGCATACAAACCTTCAATTTTTGTAATAACATGTTGTTTGGGTCTAGTTGAGATTCTGGCTTTGTTCCAGAATAGCAATATTTCATGAAAAGTTTTGTTGGCTGCTTCTTTAATTGTGTCATTCTCTTCCCGATGGAAGTAATAAAATCGCTTCAGGACATCTCCAATACATGGTAACTTAGATCCCCTGATACTGTGAGCGAGACTGCTCCCTATAAGAAAAATTTCTTGTCTTTTTTGCCTAGCTGCCATGAATTTGAAACAAAAGAATTATATGAAAGTTATCAACATACTGTTACTGTTTCATAACTGTTTCTATTTAGTTTATTTTTATTAACTTAACGCTTTAACGCCGAACGTTTTTGTAGGGTTAAGTCTAAATGCGTGTATTTGAAACGCTAAGTATTCGACTCAGTCGGCGTTAGAGGGTTAAGAAATGTACAGTGTTGGTGGGTCAACTAGTGACAAGTTAAAGAGCAAAACACAATTCCAACAAACTAATTTCCAACAATACTATAAAACAATTTTATGTGCTCAATTAAATAAAAAAAAAAAAAAAAATTCGAGAACATTCCTTAAGCTTTACGTACCTAATATTACATTTATAAATAATGAATTTGAATATAAAATAACTAAATAACGGCATATAATGCTGAAAATAAATAGTTATTAATTTCTCAAGTTTGTCAGATTTTAAAATAATCGTCTTATGAATGTAGTTGTTATTTATAGATTTTATCCAAGCAAGCCAAACTTTAACTTTACAAGGCATGAGGCACCTTAAGATGTTCATTAAACTTCACAAAATTCCACAACATCAGTTTACACAACTAATTGAATATTTTGAGAGGGCGAGACTTTCAAAAAAAAAAAAAAAAAATTCAACCCTTATAAGGGTGAAACACCCTAATATATATATATATATATATATATATATATGAAAACTAAAATGTTTATTGGCAGACCATAGTCCATATGAGAAATATTAATAATACAATGACAATTCACATACAAACGATATAAATATATACAATTAATGAGAAATAATACAGTGATGTCGAAGTTAAGTGGAGCTACAGATAGACGTTTTCATACCATGAATTCCATAGCTCACAAGAAATACGGCAAGACTGATGAATAGCTTGGATAATCGGGTTGGTTGCTTTGCATTGCATTTGCAGTTCTTTGCATTAGACTGTATTGAGCACGTCTTATTACCTCCCGGAAGCTCGGGACATTGCGAGTAGCAAACATTTGCAAGCAAGGCATCTCGGGGGTAATTTACGTCGGAGTCTAAAAGATCTGTTGTACACAAATTTAGGGTTCTGCCAGAACCATTTTCATAATTCTTCCAGAGTTGCTGTCCTTGTATATTACTGCAGAAAGTAGGAAAGAGAGCGTCTTCAGCTTCACTTGTACAGAACTGGAAGTTCCTTATCGTCATATTCGCTTTAGCACAAAGGCTTCGAGATTGTTTTTTTATATTTGAGTCATCACTCAAGGAGCTGGTGATAGTTTGACCCAAATACTTAAATTCTTGTACTTCCTCTATTACTTCACCTCCCATTTTAAAGTTAATATCAGCTGATTGATTGAAGCTTTTGGGATGGAATTGTATAACCTTAGTTTTTGTAACATTAAAAAAAATATCATGTTTCTGCGAATATAACTGGCAGACTTTTAGCAGCCGATCCAGATCTTTAACAAAGGGACTTATTAACACCATATCATCGGCATAAACGAAGTTATTTATCCTTGTGTTATCTCTACAACATCCAACTGTTGCCTCATTAAGTGAAGCAATTAATCTGTCAATATACACATTAAACAGCATAGGAGAGAGCAAAGAGCCTTGTCTCACCCCGCAAGAGGAACCAAAACATTCCAATAGTACAATACCAAACAGTAAAAGATTGGTGGGAATACTGAAATTTCAATAAATTTAAAATGTACATGGGAACTTTCCTCCCTTCTAGTTTTTAAAATATAATATTGTGACTCACTCTATCATATGCCTTACTTATATCTAGGCAACAGCTATAAGTAGTTGAATTACTGTCAGTGTAATCAGATATAATTTTCTTCAGTACATAGATACACAGATCAGTTGAGTGGGACCTTTTAAAACCAAACTCATTGGGAGATGTTCATAAGTAATCATTTAAGGGTGTAACAAGAGTTTCTCTAGTAGTTTCGAGAAGCAGGAAGCGACAGCAATAGGCCTGTAATTATTGCTGGATAGAATGTCCCCATACTTATTTTTGAGCAAGGGCAAGATATATACCCTCATAAACTCCCATCTAGGACGTTTTGGCGCCGACATTTTGGCGCTGGACGTTTTGGCGCCGCCGTTTGGGCGCCACCGTTTGGGCGCCGCCGTTTGGGCGCGGAGCCGGTTTGGCGCCGCCGTTAGTTAGTATTAAGTATTAAGTAGTAATACTTGGTTATTAACCTGAAGTGCTGTCTGTCTTTTCAGATAAGTTGTGTTGTTGCCCTTAATAGCATAAATGTCTGAAATATATCAAGTAAGAAAGGGAAACAGAAGTTTTCACATAATGGATATTTGTATGTGTTTGATAAATGTAGCAAGCGTGACCCTTCGTTACTTTTTTGGTGGTGCGAGCAAAAGTGTCAGTGTATTATAAGGTGTAATATAATATGGGTACTTTTCCGTTATCTGCCCCATTGACGAATGGTTAGGTTCAGTCATGATATTTTCGATAAAACTAACAAAAATATCACAACTTAACCTAACTAATCGTCACTGCCCGGTTAGGTCAACTGTACGCCCTTGACGATTGGTTAGGTTAAGTCGTGATATTTTCGTTAGTTTTAACAAAAATATCACGACTTAACCTAACCAATCGTCAAACGGCGCCCAAACGGTGGCGCCCAAACGGCGGCGCCAAAACGTCGGCGCCAAAACGTCCCATTCCGCATAAACTCTGCACGGATATAGCTATAAGCAAGCATGGTTGAGAAAAGCAATGAGATATGCAGACACACCACGTCATTGGCATATTTTCCATATTTTAAGTGCTCATTCGATAGGTCATCTACCCCTGACGCAGAACTAGTCTTTAACTTTTTAATTAACCTCTTTACTTCAGGAAATGATATAAAAGTATTTTTCCTTGTCCCTCCAACAGGCGTTTCGTGCAGCCTATCTTAAGATTATCCCTATTGACACTATTAAGAATGCTTGAGTTATGGTTTTTCCACAGCCGTGCAATTTCATCCTCTCCCGACACCCCATCAATTGTCGGAGGGAGGGAATTTTTGACACTCGTTTGATTCTTCACGAATTTCCGAAAAATTTTATTGTCGTTATTTAAATGAATTTCACAGGCTTTTGATGCTCGAATAGAATCTTCTTCCTGTTTACATCGCCTTATGGCTGCCTTACACTGACCCCTACTTCTACACATATTCATGTATACTGGTCCTAATCTGGATCTACCATGAAAGCACAACAAATCGTAAGCGTCTTTCGACTCCCTCTTCAGGGGGGCAGGGCAATAAAATCGTTCCATCCAGGAATAATCTTAGTATGATACAGTAGTTGTAAGATTTAATCAGGGGTCTTCCTGCTTCTCTTAGCAGGGATACTAACTTATTATAATACCTATCTATGAGTTTACAGTGAAAGCATTTCAACAAGGATTACAGTACTACAGGCAAGATACAAAATTTCTAAATTATTGAAGAGGTATCCTGTTCTGTCTTTATATTCTAGGTTCTGTTTCATATTAACATTAGACCAATCGACGCGATTATTCTTACCTATTGGATTTTTGTTATGTGGTGTTGCACATACGTTGGTAAAATTAATTAATAGTTCTAACGGTCTATGATCAGAAAGAAGGAAATCATGCAGAATATGAACTCTAACAATTCGATCCTCGAGATAATGATCAATCCACCTTGTGGTACCACTCGTATCACTAACGTATGTGAAATTACCACTAGTTACGCCTAATACATCTATATCACTTATACTTAATTTAGTAGACTCGCACATGTTACCCAATTCTACAAAGAATTCCGAGTTCACATGCACATTGAAGTCCCCCATTATTATACGGTGAGAATATTTGGGGTTATCTGACAGTGACTTAATTTTGTCCAGCAAATCAATATATTTATCTAGAATTTGACAAATTTTTGTTGACAAGTTTTTGACAAATTTTTGACAAATTTTTTCTTATTAAGAAAGCAACACGACCAAAAGGCCTACCGAACTTTAACTCATTTGATAAGTGTACTGCTGATGACGCATGATACATAAAGTCATACTGGATGGTAGAGAGAAATTTTAGCTCTTGCTTTGGTAACCAGTGCTCTTGCAGGCGCATCAAATCTGTACTGTCACAGATTTTATGAACATCTACAATTGAATTCCTTACTGACCTTACATAAAACGAGACTATTTTCAACAAGTTATACGCCATGAATGCTAGAAAATGTATTATTGTTATTATTATTTTGCCTCTTACACTGTTCAATAAAGGTTTTCTCCTTTTGATAAATGTGGGTGATTCTTATGTTCTTTTTTACGCCGATTATAAAAACGAAAACAGAGTTTTTTTCTATCACACACAGTTTTTGAGGGATTTGCAATTTAAAACCGTTTGAGATCGAGATAGCATTCCTTAGTCTGCATCATAATACGAGCTTTATTGTTAGTCATTTATTTTGTATAAAATCTTTATATTATGCATATTATTACAATGTTCAATAGTGATTTTATCTCAGGAAAAGTTTTGTCATTATTGTAGAGTTTTTAACGCTGATTACAGAAATGGTCTTATTATTTTCCTAGCACGTATAGTTTTTGAGAAATTTCCATTTTTCGTTTTAAAAAAAAAAATTCAATTTTTATAGTAAAAAGCTGTTCATTTATTTTATTATTATTATTTTATTATTATTTTTATTTATTTTATTTTATTATTTTAAATTTTAGTCATCTGTACAGGTTTGTGACTAAACTGGTTCTAGGACAGTTCATACCAGGACAGCTCATACCAGGACAACTCATACCCAGACAACTCATACCCGGACAACTCATACCTAGGACAACTCATACATAGGACCAGAAAAAAAAATGAAAAATCAATGAAAACATTTATTTTGTAAAATTAAAAATTAAATTTAAACATTTAAAATTCATGCAAGTTATATACAGTATATATATATATATATATATATATATTTTATATATATTATATATATATATATATATATTATATATATATATATATATATATATATATATATATATATGATACACACAGACCGTGCATGGAACAAGGAACTCTTCTGGGATAATTAAATCCACTATAGTCTGAATAAGTAATGGTAAATGACAAATACCATAGTTTTTCTTTTTCATGATGCAAGCCCGACGTGGGCAACGGGTCTCTCGCAAAGAGGTCCCATAGATATAGCTTCCCTCACCAGCTATCTGCAAAGCAGACAGGATCCAGCTTTGGGACATGGATCTAGGGTTTAAAGCAGCCTAGCCCCACTACATTTAGAACCTCAATATAAGTAAAAGACTCGTTGCATTCACGTCGGATTGAATAAATCAAAGAAAAAGGGGCAACGAGTCTTTTACTTATATTGAGGTTCTAAATGTAGTGGGGCTAGGCTGCTTTAAACCCTAGATCCATGTCCCAAAGCTGGATCCTGTCTGCTTTGCAGATAACTGGTGAGGGAAGCTATATTTATGGGACCTCTCTGCGAGAGACCCGTTGCCCACGTCGGGCTTGCATCATGAAAAAGAAAAACTATGGTATTTGTCAATTACCATTACTTATTCGGACTATAGTGGATTTAATTATCCCAGAAGAGTTCCTTGTTCCATGCACGGTCTGTGTGTATCATAAAAAACTCAGGGAACCATTGGGTTCATTGAATGCCCAGTTAGGTCAACTGTACGCCCTTGACGATTGGTTAGGTTTAGTCGTGATATTTTCGTTAAAACTAACGAAAACATCACGACTAAACCTAACCAATCGTCAAGGGCGTACAGTTGACCTAACCGGGCATTCAAATTTTATCTTATGTAAATAATGGTTCTCTATTTATTATATGTTTGCAATAAATAATAAATTTGTTGTTATTGTTTTCTTATCTTATTTTGGTTAATTTGCAGAGTTTAAACTTTCGGGGTGGATATAGATGAAAAGATCAACATTGGGGTGGTAATTGTTGAAGAGAGTATGAGTTGTCCTAGGTATGAGTTGTCCTAGGTATGAGTTGTCCGGGTCTGAGTTGTCCGGGTCTGAGTTGTCCGGGTATGTGTTGTCCTGGTATGAGCTGTCCGGTCACGGACTAAACTATGCATGATACGGTGTGTTGTTCTGTAATGTGCTGTGATGTTTGTTTTATGTCGTGTGTATTGCTACTCTTATAGTATGTGTGATGTTAATATTTTTTAATATTTTGTATAACATTTAATTAGCTATATCCAATACACAATATTATACATATTATATACAGTATACAAATGTATAATATTTTTTAAGATTTCATGGAAACTATGCGTGATACGCCAAAATGAATAACATTTTCGAAATCAGCAGCGTCAATTTCATATAGACCAGCTTTATTTGTTGCTGAGACAATAAAAGTAAAAATTTGTTATTCAGCGTTATTTATATTTACATGTTTAAGCTGTTGTAATGTTATAATGTTATAATGTTTCAGACCAAGAAAGACCCTAGGATCCACTCATGGCTGGTCTACCTAACTGTGTTCGTAATTGTGTATTGTGCATGTCCTCCGTGGTGGCGGAGGGGACCTACAATTTTACGTGGGTATATAATATGCTGTATATAATTTAAGTATACTGCATATATAGATGATAACATATATATATATATATATATATATATATATATATATATATATATATTATATATATATATAGGGGAATGAACTCAGAATGGTCCCCTGAGGTTTTTTATGATACACACAGACCGTGCATGGGACAAGGAACTCTTCTGGGATAATTAAATCCACTATAGTCCAAATAAGTAATGGTAAATGACAAATACCATAGTTTTTCTTTTCCATGAGGCTAGCCCGACGTGGGCAACGGGTCACTCGCAAAGAGGTCCCATAAATATAGCTTCCCTCACCAGCTATCTGCAAAGCAGACAGGATCCAGCTCTGGGACATGGATCTAGGGTTTAAAGCAGCATAGCCCTGCTACGTCGGGCTAGCATCATGAAAAAGAAAAACTATGGTATTTGTCATTTACCATTACTTATTCGGACTATAGTGGATTTAATTTTCCTAGAAGAGTTCCTTGTTCCATGCACGGTCTGTGTGTATCATATATATATTATATATATATATATATTATTATATATATATATATAATATATAAATAATATGTTTATTACTTTTATTCACGCGATACGTGCCATTCATTAAAATGCGGAACAAATTTGGCTATGGTGAGAAACTGATTGGTGATTGGTAGAAAAATAGTACGAGTCAGTGGAGTCTGCAGCAGCTGCTTCTCATCGAATTAGACAAGCACATACCTGTCAGGACATGCACATTCTTGTTTATCATGTGTTAGAATTGTGCATTCTTGCTAATCTCTCAGTCAGTCTCGTGTATTGCTACCCATCAGTTAACTGATTAAGTGCATTTAGTTATTCATTCTGTTTTGGTATATGTTTGGTGAAAAAATAATGTTTTTGTGGTATAAAAGTGAGAATATCTCGTTAGTGTATAAACAGCACTGACAGTTTGTATTTTTTGTGTGGTGAATTTACAACAAAATCTCAAAAGCAGGGTTTCACTCCTTCAATTAAGAACTTTATTTCGGTTCCAAAGTAGGAAACCAAGACAAAATCTGGGCTCCTCATGTATGTTGTGTTTCTTGTGCAAGATCTCTGAGAGGGTGGTTAAAAGGTACTCATTCTTCAATGCCTTTTGCGGTCCCAATGGTATGGAGAGAACAAAGAAACCACTCCACTGATTGCTACTTCTGTTTAACGAAGATAATTATAAGTGGACATTCGTCAAAATCTAAACATGCGATTCACTATCCTAATTTAATGTCAGCCATGCGACCTCTTTCACATTGTGACTATTTGCCAGTACCAAAACCACCAAAGACATGGACTTTAGATGATGATGATGCGTTTGTCAATTGCAGAAGGTATTTGCTTCGGATACAACATCTTGAAAATCGAGTGATGCGAGCTATTTCACTCAATATTTTTCTTCTTTTATACAGAAGCACAATTATATGGCGGTCTTCAACTGAAACTTTAGCCATTTTGTTTAAACCAAACAGTTGATCGTAGTGGATCTTTACTTCTTTTTACTCTGTAGAGAGGAAAAAAAAAAGATTTATAACAATGAAAACCTTATAATGCTTCATCACTTATAGTTGAATGTTAAATGCGAGTGATTAGCTACTACAGTACTTAATATTAGCTTTACATGTACCAGGTTCGTAGCCAGAGGGGTGAGGCAAGAGTGGCGCTTCCCCCAACCACAGAGCAGCGATATTCGCCAAAGCACACTGTATTTTTAGCTTCAGTGTAATATTCTCTCTTTGTTCTCGTATAAGTCACAGTGCGATGAAATTGGCAACGAAAAAGTGCCTATAATAGCTTTCTAATTTTCTCAAAAGGTTTCTAGAGATTTTGCTGTCGAATTTAGAGGTTTTGGTTGATAATATTCTGGCAACAGTGGGCCCACCAGCAGACGATGTAACATTTTGGTTATCATCCACGCTTACCAACACGGTAGAGGATATTTGACAATATTTGTTGCATTTTAACCATAATATAGATAAGTTCAGGGGCGTACGCAGGATTTGCTTAAGGGGGCGGAGGCGAATTATCAGCTCTTCCAAATAATGATGAAATGTACAAAGGAAGAGCGATGCACAATGTTTAAATGCCTGATCATATATATTGATCGATAAATTGATATCTTTGTGGTCACATTTTGATACTGATTGAATGCTAAATTTTCTCTCTGATTTATTATTATTATTATTATTATTATTATTATTATTATTGTTGTTATTATTATGCATTGTATTGGAATTGAATGAATATTAAATTTTCCATTTGATTATGCTCGAATACGCTTCAGATTATGAATATTTGATCATTAACATTACTCAGAGTATCTTTTCCGAATTTATACTTTTGATACGGAGTTTAGTAATACTCATTTTTAAAATCAGGATATGCAATGGGGATCCTAGGCCTCCTAGGCCCCGCTTATGTACGCTAGTGGGTAAGTTATGGGCACCATTTCATCCATATCGGTAATACAAATGTGTATTTCATGTATAGCTGCATTAAACATTGAAATCTAGCTTGAAATAATGGTGTAATTAAATAATGGACTAAATAATGGAATACTTTTACTGTAGTCGTAGTGTCTTTTTCTTAGGTTGCCCTCTCTTTGTATTTACGCTCTCGTTTAGATTATTTTTTTTAAATCTCGAAAATTAAGGTTGAGATTTAAAATAGCAATTATGAAAGTGCAATTTTAAATTTTACAATTTTTTAAATAAAATCAATATTTTGAGGTTAATGTAAAGGTTAGGTTAGGTTAGGTTAGTTTTGATCAGGTGTCATCTTATAGAAAACTTCCCTTAATCAACACCTACTCTGCAGTCTGTCAAAATGACCACAGTGGGACGTCCAGAACAACGGGCACGAGAGAAAAGAAAGGCAGCTACCACCTGTCAAAATATATATACATTCTGCAAGAAACAAAAGCAAACAGGTTCGGTTTCAAATATAACACTTGGAAATTTTCCTGTTTCCGCTCTTCAGTTACAGAAATCGGGTTGACTTTCCAACCACTTTGGCATCTGCGATCAAAGAGTGTGACTCCAGCATGTACCCAAACATTGCAGTCCCACTCCAAATTGGATGTACATTGCCAGTCACGTCATGTGAATGTGAGTGGAATACAACAGTTTACGCCGTCTTCACACGTTCCTGAGCATATCCATGACCGAAGACAGGCTCACATCTCTCGCATTGCCAGAAAACCCCAAGAAGGCTTCAGCTTGAGAGTGCCCTTCTCGATCGGTGTTAAGAACTTTCAAGAATTTCAGTTGTCTTTGACAACAAATTTACTATTTCATGTGAACAAGATAGTTATTAATATAGTAATAAATAATAAAAATAGTAATGGTTTCATTATGTATGTATCTTTCCTATACTGTCTATACTGTCCTACGTGAGTTCCGCTGAATGACACATACCATAGCCCCCATGATAAATTCTGGATACGGTCCTGTATGCAGTTTGCTTTGAATTGATGTGATGACGATGTTTTGAAGATTCTGAACAATGTGAATTAAAGGTTTTATGTAGTTTATATGAAGGTATATTCTCTATAAATATGGTTATTGAAATTTGATTTTCATTTCATTAAAGGTGTATTTGAACTGAATACAAAGTTTTGGTTTCATTAGCCATCAGATTGCAAAGGCGGATCTAGGCATTTCAGTAAGGGGGTGGGCAAAGAAGAAAGGGCACAGTACTAAAAGTTGTTTCTTAAAACAACAGACTATAAATAAGCGAGTGTAAAATCAATTGTATTGTTTTATTAGATCAGTCTCCTTGAAATATGGTACAAAATAAAAATCTAATTTGGGTACAACAATTATCACAGAAAATTTTTTAAACAATTACAAATGTCTTGCCAATTAAAAGAACTATCTAGTCCCGTAGCCTGAACTTCCCAAGGGGGTTCGAAATTGTAGAAAGGCGGACCTTTTGGTGCAACGACCTAGTCACTGCGGAGGGGTTTTGGAGAAGTTTGTGAAGTTTCAAAAGAAAATGCAAAAAAATTGGAAGTGTTTATTTACTAAATAATGTTATACCATATTATAATATCACATCATAAGTTTGTAACCTTAGTTATAACTTATAACTATGGTTACAAAAGTGGACCTTTCCTGTAAAGGGAGGGTTCGGCCGGGGGGGAGGGGGTCGTTCAGACCCCCCGGCTCCGGGCCTGCTATTAGAATAAGATCAAGATAAAAATAATGATAAGGGCACCTATGAAAACCATTACAACTGCAAATTTGGAAGTACAATGTATACGGATAAAGACTCAAAATACAATTTGAATAAAATAAAATACCCATGATCTATTTACAAAAACAAAAGTTGTTTTCAGAAGCATACACATCATTAAAATAGGGCACTTGCACTTGTAAGTGCACTTGCAAGAAATTGAGGGGGTTCCGGACGTCGCCGATCCCCCCATCCCCCCACCTAGATCCGCCCTTGGAATGGAGAAATGTAAACTGTCTAAGACTTGAACAGCAATATATATATATATATATATATATATACAGGACGGAGGAGGCCAAGGGTGAACACCATAAAAACGCACTCCACCCCCATAGAAGGAGAAGATAGCCAAAATCAAGCTCCAAAGTTTCCGAGATGCCTGAACATTTTGCGTTTCAAAGATTGGAGGTCATAGACACGGAGAAAGTTGGGTTCATGAAGGTTGTTCCAGAGTTACCCGGTTGAGTAGCTGAAAGAATAAGAATACCAATTAACCCTTGCGTTAGAAAGTTGGACAGAAAAAGGATGAGAATGTGTCGAAAGTCTCGTACTGCGTGTTCTCCTTAACGGAGATACTTTTAGATATATTTTGCTGTTTTTCTTCGAGTTTCAAATCATGTTCATTTAAATGAACTGTGAGGTCTGTTACAAAGGTAAGTTCACATAAAGATTCGTGATTATGCAACTCATTCTCCAGCTCAGTAGTATCAGATTTAACTTCTTTCCTTACGAACGGGTAGACTCTCCCTTCGAAGGCAAAAAAATTACTGTATAAAATTAAATAATTTGCTTGGGACAATCTCGGACCGCATGTGGTCCGCGAGACACTACTTGAACAGCCCTGAATTATAATATGGCCGCATCCTCACATGATTTACAAGTACATTACCAAAAACTGAATATTACCATATTAATCTTAAAAAATGTGTAAGTTAATACGCTTAATTTATTTAGTGATCTTCTATCTGATTACAGATTAAAGTACATAATAATAAACATTAAAATATAATTTAATTTAATGACGTTTTCCCGCAGGTAATTTAATTCTCCTTCTAAACACTAGCTGGCAGAAGAGGAAAAACGCTAGCGCCAAAGGGGGCAGAACTTAGGTTCTTGTTATAAATTATCTTTGCTATATGGAGTAGGTTGGAATCTTTCACCAACTCTGGGTGGCCAGAAGGGCTAGGTCTTGCGGAGAAAGATAAATTTTAATCCATTAAGACCGTAAACCTTGAAGCCGTTTTCGTTTGGTCCAACTGATTTAGTAGTTACTTTTTTTGTAAACAAACAATTTGTCGTCTGCAGAACTAAAGGTAGTTTAAGACTTTATTGCATTAACCCAGACTCGTAGATATTAGAGAAAATAATTTTATGGATGTAAAACAGCTATGTTAGGTTAAATTTATGCATTTATAAGTCTTAAGTAAAGAACTGGCCTTGCATCATTGCAGTTTTGGTCCTGTATTGGCTGAATCTAGCCAGGACCGGATTAAAATTTAGTGGGGCCTTTTGGGCCGGGTAATATTTGGGGCCCCTTCATACTCCACAAAATCATGAAATTCATAAACGAAATTACATCATTTTTATTATCATATATTCACAAAGGCACTTGATACAACACAGAAAATAATAATATATGATGGTACAATATAATATATTAACTGTTAAAATGCACAAAAGAAATGTAAAATTAATTATCTCGAACTGTATTCCTTCTACGGTCCATAAAAAAATATACCTCAAATAATTTTATTTCTTGGAAAGTTTTTCCTGCATTATACATTGGCAAAATTATAAATTATACCTTCAGTGTGAAGTTGGTTCATAGTTTCACTTTCTATTGCAAAAAGACCTCACGAATCAAGTCGTTCCTGAAACATGGAACTTCTCATATAATTCTTCACTCTTTTTAGGACAGAAAATGATATTTCACCACTCGCGTTTGTATTGGGTACAACACTATCTTATCCCTCTCTTAAGGGCTAAGATAGTGGGGTTTCGGATGTTATTTGTTATACGTTTGTCTGAATTAAGCTAGGACTTGTTATTTCCTTTGTTACAAATCTTACTCAAATTCAGCAGCCATAATCCTCTCTTACTTTTATTTCATGAACCTTGTAATCTTGGTTCTTATTTCTTTCATTTTAAATATGAAGAAATTTGAGGTTCGATCTCAGCACGTCATCTTTCAATCTCAATGACGGGAATTAACCCCGTCCCTTAAGTCTGTCTGGGTAAGTATGCAAGTCACAGTAAAATACTTGAGGGAAATCCCCCTTCAGAGATTTATAATTAATTAATTATATACAAGACAGTTAAATGTAATCAGGAATTAAAACTATCCATTGTAAGCTATGCGTTTTTATTATTTCAGATAAACTTTTAAAGGATTGAAAGTTCTCTTTTAACAAACAGCAGCTCATAGGTATATAAAACTGATAAAAAGTGAAGATGGCGCAAGTTAACTATTTTAATAGTAGGGTGATGGAGTAGGAGGAGGAGGGTATACTCCTCCGCTTCCACTTCCGCCTCCACCTCCTCCTCCTCCTCCTCCTCCTCCTCCCCCTCCTCCTCCTCCCCCTCCTCCAAATACTTGTCCTTGTTGACCTTGTTTTTCAAGTATCTCCTGGAGTGTGACCCCTCCTGGAAGATCGGGATTATCTCCTTCATTGTAATGGACATAGAATACTTCTGGTTCCTGTCCTGGGCCTGCCGGAACCTCAATGACTTGTTGTCCTTCTTCGCCCTGTTTCGTCAAGACATAAAGGATAGTCTTTTGTAGTGGAGGTGGAACAATAATTGGATCTAGTGGGTCTCCTCCTTCTGGTGTGTTAACGAAGACAACGTTGCTTATAATTTTAGGCCTTGGAATAATTGGAGGAGGTCCAAAGACAGGAGGCAAATCAGGAGCACGGAAAACGAAGATATTTTGCAAAACATCAGCGTCGACACAGTTTCCATTTGCGTCAGGTGCCTGTCCAGGACCGCAATCAACGGGTCCATTTCTACCCCCACCACCTCCTCCTCCTCCTCCTCCTCCTCCTCCTCCTCCTCCTCCTCCTCCTCCTCCTCCTCCTCCTCCTCCCCTATAGATTGGGTATCTTGCTGGTGCTGCAAAGGCGCAGCCCAATAAACAAACAACAATCTGAGAGAAGAAAAAGAGAATACATTAAAAAGCTGTAATTACAAACATATTCATATATGATATTAAAACACTGTGATGACAAGCAGGCAAGAAGAGTTTATTGAGAAAATTTACAACCTCCTGTATAAAGGTAAGCAAGAGCGGAGAAGTAAGATTGTATTAATTAAAATGGTCATTTCTGACTGTGAGGAACTAAGTCGAATAAACACTAATGTATTCTATAGGTCAACAACTCAAACTTCGCCTTTATGACATATATATATATTGGTTGAAAACTCCATCATAAAACATTCTTTTTATAAAGAAGCCACAGAGACTGAGTCCTAAATATCGTTACCCCTTGCTTTTTCATAGCAAATTTTGCACGATATCATATATCTAAAGCCTGTCATAGTTACATATCAACCTACATTTTATATATATATATATATATATATATATATATATATATAGAGAGAGAGAGAGAGAGAGAGAGAGAGAGAGAGAGAGAGAGAGAGATAGCACAGTAAACTTTCCATAAACTGCACTAATTAATATGTAGGGTTGTACGGTTAAGGGAGACTTTTTCCTGTGGACTATATGTAAGTTGTAATCAATAAATAACAAAAACCTAATTAAGTGTATTAAAAGAAAAAGTTTTTCACGACAAAATAGAACAGATTGAATTATGTTTTGTAGTCAAGGAGGAAAACACATAAAATAAAGTATAACTATGGTACTACATTAAAAAACATTAAATACTCTGTTGTATATACAGTATCATCATTTTGTATACTGTTTATCGAGGGTATGGTTTATGGAGAGTTTCCTGTATATTATATGTATACAATATTATATATTCTAATTAACTGTAAATATGGTTAAAGATGAAAAAGAATCCAGAGTCTATTTTTTTATTTTTTTATTTTGAAATCCAATCACTAAACCATCTTTTGAGATTATTAAATTTAATCAAGAATTACTTCTCAAATATTTTGTTATCCTTATTTATTTTTCGTACGATAAGTCGTTCAGGGAATATCTTTAATCGTTTCTCCAAAAACATAAATTTCTCTTTGGTGCTTCATAAATAAAAACTTCTCGTATGAAAATTGTTCAAAAGCTGTATAATTGTGACAATTGCCAATACACTAAGAATTTCCACGTAGACGAATGCAAGTTTAACCAATCCTAAATTAAAACTCCCTTCGTTATACGAACCATGTTTAAAGATGTTAATATATTAACAAACTGTTAACAATATATTTTGAGAATAAAGTTAAAAGATAATAATAATAATATACTCACCAGAAATCGCATGTCGGAGTTCACTGCCTGAATCTACTGTATCATATGGAAGTGGAGTTCCCTTATATACTTGAGGTGAAAAGCGAACTTTCGTACCAACTTTTTGCTTTTGAAATCTTTGGTTTTTCTGTTATGCAGAGTCGGAAAGCATTCTCAATTCACTGTTCTTTCAATTTTTTAAATAAATAATAAACTTTATATATATATACTGTATATATATATATAAAATGTGTTTTTCCCGAAAGAGATGAAATAAAATCGAAAGTGCTCCTAATGATTTTCTTATTTCTTGTCAGTTAATTATGTAATATAGTGTTACATTCACACGATTGATCTGAAGTTATATATTTATATATACAGGGTGATTCAAAATTTTTAACACTTAAATGGGAAAGAATTACAGATGCCATCCATTCAATACCACCAAAGATGTGCCTTAGGGCTCTGGAAGCAACGTTTGACCGCTTTCATACATGCATAGATATCTGTGGACAGCAAGTAGAGACTGTATGAAGCACTGTTTGCATCACAAAATTTTTTAACAGATAAGTTGGAGATGAAAAATAAACTCCCCATATAAGTTTTAAATTTTTTTAAATCACCCTGTATATATATATTATATATATATATATATAATACACACAGACCGTGCATGGAACAAAGAACTCTTCTGGGATAATTAAATCCACTATAGTCCGAATAAGTAATGGTAAATGACAAATACCATAGTTTTTCTTTTTCATGATGCTAGCCCGACGTGAGCAACGGGTCACTCGCAAAGAGGTCCCATAAATATAGCTCCCCTCACCAGCTATCTGCAAAGCAGACAGGATCCAGCTTTGGAACATGGATCTAGGGTTTAAAGCAGCCTAGCCCAGCTATATTTACAACCTCAATATAAGCAAAGGACTCGCTGCCTTCACGTCAGATTGAATACATCAAAGAAAAATGGGTAACTATTATATTTAACCAAAAACCAAAACTTAAACCTCAAGTGGCAGAATTGAGCGTCCACTTTTCAAAGCACATAACATGTCCGTTTCAAGATGGGAATGAACTCAGAATGGTTCCCTGAGGTTTTTTATGATAAACACAGACCGTGCATGGAACAAGGAACTCTTCTAGGAAAATTAAATCCACTATAGTCCGAATAAGCAATGGTAAATAACAAACACTATAGTTTTTTCTTTTTCATGATGTTAGCCCGACTATAGTGTTTTTCATTTACCATTACTTATTCGGACTATAGTGGATTTAATTTTCCTAGAAGAGTTCCTTGTTCCATGCACGGTCTGTGTTTATCATAAAAAACCTCAGGGAACCATTCTGAGTTCATTCCCATCTTGAAACGGACATGTTATGTGCTTTGAAAAGTGGACGCTCAATTCTGCCACTTGAGGTTTAAGTTTTGGTTTTTGGTTAAATATAATAGTTACCCATTTTTCTTTGATGTATTCAATCTGACGTGAAGGCAGCGAGTCCTTTGCTTATATTGAGGTTGTAAATATAGCTGGGCTAGGCTGCTTTAAACCCTAGATCCATGTCCCAAAGCTGGATCCTGTCTGCTTTGCAGATAGCTGGTGAGGGGAGCTATATTTATGGGACCTCTATAGAAAAAACTATAGTGTTTGTCATTTACCATTGTTTATTCGGACTATAGTGGATGTAATTTTCCTAGAAGAGTTCCTTGTTCCATGCACGGTCTGTGTGTATCATAAAAAACTTCAGGGAACCATTCTGAGTTCATTCCCGTATGAATGCATGTATGAATGTATATATGTATGAATGTATTTCTATATCTAAAACAGAAGTTCCCTAGAATCAGCGAAGCGAAAATCAAAGAAAGCATTTTCGTGGGCCCACAGATCAGAGAAGTGATGAAAGACACTGCATTTGATGAGTCTTTGAATGAGGTTGAAGGAACAGCATGGAAAGCTTTTAAAGAAGTGACTACTATTTCCTCGGCAGGGTCAAATCAGAAAATTGTTTCCCTGGTGGAGCAAATGCTTAGTGCTTACTAAGCCATGGGGTGTAACATGTCTTTGAAAATGCATTTCCTGCACTTCCACCTGGACTTCTTTCCATCAAACCTGGGCGCTGTCAGCGATGAGCATGGTGAAAGATTTCATCATATATCAACCATGGAAAAGTGGTACCAAGGAAGATATAGCCCCAGTATGTTGGCCTGCTACTGTTGGACACTTATAAGAGAAGCCCCGAGTACTAGTTATAAGCGAAAATCAGCTGCAAAAACATTTCAGGAAAGGTACTCTTCTTTTTTGTACGCTTAAAAATACCAACAAAGTAAGAAAATCTGTCAATTTTCATTTACATTTCCTTCGATGTTGGCGGGTGATAGAAAATTTCTGTTTTCAAATTCGCAAAATCAGCATAGAAAAGTACATTGACATCGAATAAATTCATTCGAAGGAGGAAAACACGTTATATTTTGCTGTTCAGTGATTATGAAATCTCGTGGAAAAGTGACTAAACTCCTTGATAATAATACCGTCTCGCCACTGACTTATATTGTACGGGTTTGAACTGGGGCGAGTTTAATCTTCTAATTATTGCTGTAAATGATTTATAATAAAGGAGATTTGGTGTTTAGTTTATTAACTAACACGACATTGTATTCAAAACAAACTTTTTCCACCATGTGACGAATATCGCTTTCCTCGTTTGAGAGCTGAATTCGCGAAAAAAAGAGGGTAATGTTCTTCACTGGGGGCCTTGCTGCGAGAACGGGTTGAGGAACCCTTCGTGAAGTGCGTCTGTTGACCGTAACCCACCCGTCATCCTCCCTCGATCTCCCTGAGGCAGGGTTCGCCTGACTATATATATATATATATATATATATACACACACACACACACACACACACACTGTTGTGTATATATATATACCGGGTGGCCCCAAAAAAATGGCACCAATTTTGAGAAGTGATATCTCAATAACCATTGCAGCTAGGGACTTACAAAAACAACCAAATGAAAGATAATTCTTTTCTCTTTAAATACTTATTCTATGGCTTGATGGTTATAAGCCCATATAATGCCAAAAATTGGCTTCCAAAAAAAATATACAAAAAAAAGTTGCGCATTTATATTTATTCCTTGATCCTAATTTTAAATGAAATTTTTCTATTCCAGACCCCTCAAGATGGGATTGAGAGAATCTGATAAGAACATTATACAAGCACTACGTGAAGAAAAAGGATATTCACTAAACATAATCCTTTACGAATTTCCAAATAGAAATTGGAAAAAAAGAACTGTGGCACATTTTTTACAAAAACTTAAAGAAACCGGCAGCAGTCAACGGCGTCCGGGAAGTGGTCGACCAGAAACTATTAGAACGCCAGAAAACATTGAAAAAGTAAATGAAATGGTTTTAAGTCAAGAGGAACAACCGGGAACAAGTAAAAGTGAACGTGAAGTTGCGAAAGAAACCGGGATTTCACGTTCATCAGTACAGCGAATAATTCGCTGTACTGATGAACGTGAAATCCCGGTTTCTTTCGCAACTTCACGTTCACTTTTACTTGTTCCCGGTTGTTCCTCTTGACTTAAAACCATTTCATTTACTTTTTCAATGTTTTCTGGCGTTCTAATAGTTTCTGGTCGACCACTTCCCAGACGCCGTTGACTGCTGCCGGTTTCTTTAAGTTTTTGTAAAAAATGTGCCACAGTTCTTTTTTTCCAATTTCTATTTGGAAATTCGTAAAGGATTATGTTTAGTGAATATCCTTTTTCTTCACGTAGTGCTTGTATAATGTTCTTATCAGATTCTCTCAATCCCATCTTGAGGGGTCTGGAATAGAAAAATTTCATTTAAAATTAGGATCAAGGAATAAATATAAATGCGCAACTTTTTTTTATATATTTCTTTTGGAAGCCAATTTCGGGCATTATATGGGCTTATAACCATCAAGCCATAGAATAAGTATTTAAAGAGAAAAGAATTATCTTTCATTCGGTTGTTTTTTTAAGTCCCTAGCTGCAATGGTTATTGAGATATCACTTCTCAAAATTGGTGCCATTTTTTTGGGGCCACCCGATATATATATATATATATATATATATATATATATATATATACTGTATATATAAGGAAACTAACACTTTTTATTCAATGCAAACACACTTTTAATGAAATGAAAATCCAATTCAGATAACCATATTTATACACAATTATACAGAATATACCTTAATATAAATTAATAGCGTGTGTGTCCACCTTTTTCCTTTAAAGCCGATGAAATGCTTCTTGGACACTTTCAGGTAATTTTGTTATGGTTAAGGTATGGTGTTTCACACTTCTTCCAAGACCTTACACGGATCATCTCAGTTGCTAAGATTTTTTTTTTACGTTTACTTTATCCAAATAGTCACGTACAGCTTCAATGATATTGAGATCTGGGCCTCGAGGGAGCCATAATATGCGTTGAAGGACTCCAGCTTCCTCTTACGTTCGCAAATAGGTTTTGATTATTTCAGCTGTGTACTTTGGATCACTATCTTGCTGCAAGATAAAGTTTGGACCACTAAGCCTTGCACCACTAGAGATAGTACGGTGGATCAAAATCTGTTTGTATTTAAGAGCATTCAATATACCACAAATTTTCATCAATTTTCCAACATTACTTGGGGAAATACACCCCTAAACTTGAGTTCAACTGTTTAACTGATGGCTTCGAGCAAGGCTCTTCATAGGTTTAAGTTGTTCCTCGTCTCACAAACTGTCTTCGATGATATCGAAATAAATGAGACACTCGTCCGTCCGAAGCACATTTGACCATTGCTCCATAGTCCAGTTTCTATGTTTATCACGCATATTTTAACCTTTTAACCTTGTTACCTTTCCTTAATAGAGGTTTTTCATTGCAACACATCCTTTAAGACCCGACTTTAAAAGTGACCTTCGTATTGTTAATGAATGAACAACGGCACCTGAGCCTTATGCCAGTTCTGTTGCCAATTCAACACTTGCCTTCTTTCTATTCCTTAAAGATAATATCTCCAGCTATTACTCAGCCTTGTTAGACAGTTTGCCCTGCGTTTGTCAATTGCAGAAGTATTTCGCTCTACTTATTGATAATGCTTCGGATACCACATCTTGAAAATCGAGTGATGCGAGCTATTTCACTCAATATTTTTCTTCCTTTATAGAGAAACACAATTATATGGCGGTCTTTAACTGAAATTTTAGCCATTTTGTTTAAACCAAACAGTTGATCGTAGTGGATCTTTATGTTGGAGTACAAAAATGAACTTGAAGGTTAATGGAGCTGTAGAGAGGAAAAAAAAAATTATTTTAGTAACAATGAAAACATTATAATGTTTCATCAACTATATTTGAATGTTAAATGTGAGTCATTAGCTCCTACAATACTTAATATTAGCTGTTTATGTACAGTTTGCCGTGTATTATTGTGATGACGATGTTTTGAAGATTCTGATCAATGTGAATTAAAGGTTTTATATAGTTTATATGACGGTATATTCTCTATAAATATGGTTATTGAAATTTGATTTTCATTTCATTAAAGATGTATTTGGATATGAAGTTTTAGTTTCCTAATGCATCAGAATGGAGAAATGTAAACAGTGTAAGACTTGCATAGCAATATATATATATACACACAGGGCTTTTTCTGTAGAAAAAGGTACCGGAACGCATATATTGTAGAATGGCGAAATTAATAAAAATGGTGTTATACTATTTTTATTAATTCATTAATAAACTGAACACATCTCAGAAAAAAGTTTCCGGAGCGCCGTCCGCGCGTTCCGACACAAAAAAAGGCCATATATATATATATATATATATATAGTAGCTGATAAAATTACTTGGACCATCTACATATTTGACGTGGAATGAAATTTAGAAAAGTTTTCAAAGGATTAAGATAAGCCATTTATGGGTCTTCGCCTTTTTGCGATATGTCTAAACACCTTGAGAGAGTATACACGTATAACAAACTTGGAAATAATAAAGCAAAATTTAGTAAAGAATTCATCCTCTTTATTCTTGATTGAAAGAAAATCCTAAAAGAACTTTTTATCAAAACATTTGAAGGACAGGACTAGAAATAATTTCATTATATACTTCCAACCCCAAATTGTTGGAGAAATTAATAAAGAAAATAAGGTACAAAAAGAAATGAGTGTATTAAACAGCACATTTTGACCAAAGATAATAAGAAACTGATAGAAAGGAGCTAAAAACCTCAACGTATGTCGATAGTAAGCAGCTGACGAGGAAGCTTCTAACAGTGGCTGTATCCTCCAGCGCGGGACACGTCAACGCGAAGAAGAGGCGACGTCAAACCGAAACATCAACGTGCTGGTGGCCAAACTTCCTCAAATCTCCGTGCAGCGGGGTGTCTACGGTTGGCCAGACTGGCAGTCGACGGCCTGTTGCGTGGCACGGTCAGAGTACTGATCGGCTCCCGGGGCCGGACCTATACCAGCGTGCTATTTTTTTTCATTTACGGGGAGCAATTGCGTGCTCCCCGGACTTCTCTTACTCTCCGGCGACATTAAGACTAATCCAGGCCCCACTACAACTTACACATGTTACCATACACAAAGACATAGACACAATAGGACCATGAGACACACACAGAAGCATAATATTAACATATTACAGTACAACGTACATAGATGGCCTCACAAACAAAATCATGCAGCTCAGGAAATTCGTATACAAATAAAACATTCACATAGCACTTATACAAGAAACAAAACTAAAACGCACACACAAAACACCCACCATACTTGACTTCACGGCGATCCGTCAAGATCGTACTGGGGGTCACGGGGGTGGACTCATCACTTACATATGTAAAAACATTAGCTACACTGATGCCACCTAAAACATTACAAACACAATCCAAGCAGATAACACGATAGAAATACAGGCAGTTAACATTAAATCACGCGCAAAACACAACACCATACTCATCAACATTTACATCCCATCAGATAGTTCACCTCAGGTGAAGGAGGAGACTTCAACTCTAAAGACACTAGTTGGTACCTGCACAACCAAAGCAACACCAGAGGCGCCAACATAGCCACACAACTAAACAGCCTCTTCATTCTTAACAATACAGAAGAACATACACATACCACATCAAGCAGGATACTCAAACTCCTCCCCAGACATAACGTTCTGTTCCCCCTCACTAACAACACGTACACACTGGAGAACAGAAAAATAACTCTCATCAGACCACCTGCCCATCATCATTACAACACGTCCTACACTCTGCCCCAACAGCCTTAGGCACACTTACAGAAATTACAAGAAAGCTGATTGGGAACAGTTCAAAATACAGACTGAGCAATAATTCACCGCATTAACCAGCACACCCATCATAAACATCAATACAACACACAAGGCATTCAATTAGATCATCAATAATGCAAACAAATACATACCCAAGGGCAACATTAGGAAATACAACCCAAATTATACTAGAGAAATAGCCCACCTCATAAGGCAACGTAACAACCTCAAACATAACACACAAACGCCACACACAGAAGCCATAAAACAGCAGATACAACAGCTCAACACAGCAATAAACAACAAACTTAAAGAAAAACAAACAAACATTTAGGGAATTCATAACAACACTAAACCACTCCACAGATACATCCAGGCTATACAAGACTATAAACAGCACTACCCACTCTAACAGCGGCATTCACACCTCACACGCGGCTATCTGTCGCAGCCAAAATAATATCGCAACATATACACAACAAACTAACATTCTAGTTAATCACTACACAAAGATAAGTCACTTAAACAGAGACAACAACCAGAAACACGCAGACAGACAAACAGCCAGACACAAGAAAACCTACAGACTCGACACGACCATTACACCCTTCAATACAGACCAGACCACCAAGATCATCAAAAACATTAAGAATTCGAAGGCTACTGGACCAGACAACATATCTAACATACACCTTAAACACTTGGGCCCACAGGGAATACTAGCTCTCACAAATATCAGCAAATATTCATACCAACACTGTATTATTCCTGACATATGGAAGCAAGGTAAAATTATTACACTACTCAAACCAAACAAAAATCCAACAGAGCCAGCTTCCTATAGACCCATTACTTTACTATGCACACCTTTCAAAGTAACAGAAAGACTAATCTTACAAATCACCAATCCACACATATCACTATCGCCTACTCAACATGGATTCAGACCTCACCACTCAACCACGACATTACTCACTAACCTCACGCAGCACATCATGGATGGCATCAACTCCAGACGACCAGCTCAACGTACACTATTAGCAACAATAGACATTAGTAAAGCATTTGATGCTATCCCACACTACCCTCTCATAAACAAAATACTCAACACCAACATGGACAATAACACCAAAAGGTGGCTGAGCAACTATTTTTCAGGGAGATGCTCACATGTCACATTTAATGGCAAGTCATCCAAAAACAAGCTTTTTCCGAACGGGGTCCCTCAAGGCTCTTTTCTTTCACGAACACTGTTCAACTTATATATGCATGAAATTCCAACACCCACAGATAACAAGCTTACTTTATCATCATATGCAGATGACATCACTCTAACATCCACCCACAACAACATCGACACCGCTACAAATAACCTACAAACATACATAAACAGCATACAAGACTGGCTCACACACAATAGAATCAACGTAGCGCTCACAAAATCAACCATCACCTTGCTAACAAGCATCACAAAAGAACACCAGATAACTCCACAGATTACACTAAACAACACCAACATTCCACACACTCACAGGACCAAAATACTTGAGGCCACATACAACACATCATTATCTTTTGCAAACCACATTCAGGACATTAAAAACAAATGTACGTCAAGACTTAACACGCTTAGGGTACTAACAGGCACAAACTTTGGACACCAGCAGGAAACAACACCACTCATATAAAAACAATATATTTGCTCAGTTATGGACTATGATAGCCCATGCTGGGCACCCATTATCTCAAACACACACATAAACACCTTACAGACAATATAAAACAACGCACTTCGTATCATTACAGGATGTACTCAAACAACACCAATAGAACACTTGCACACAGAAACAAAAATACTGAAAATTAGGGAACATTTAGTCATGAGTGGAACACATTTCATGGCAGCAGCGACAACTAACCCACAACACCCTTGCCACTACATGTACAATCATGCACCAACACCTCGCACCATTAAGATAACACCAGAGAGATATTATAACCAAATACTCCATTCCATACTTCGGAGAGGGCGACCGGTTACCTGCGTGCCGCCAGCTTGCTCGATCAGGGTGGGCTGATCGGCTAACCAACAACAACAACAACAATCCTAGCTATAATCCGAAATTGCGATCCGCCTTGACCTCATAATTAACACTATTGAATGCGATTGGTTATTTTCACTGCTCACATGGGGGCGCTTCGAGTCAATTTTTGTATGAACATTTATGAATGAAATGAACTTTTATGATGACTTGGTAATTATATTAGAGCAGGGTTGTCCAACCTGAAGATACTGGAGGGCTGCATTCTACTTTTGGCAATTACTCCATGGCCACATTATAAAAATGTGGGGGAAATGTGTGAGGTCATTATTTTGAAGACCTACTTTAAATAACTTCACTTTATTTCGAAATCCATTGGTGTGGCCATATAAGGTAGATATACTTTTTTGTTTCACTTCGAGTTCCAAATTAAGTTCATTTCAATGAACTGTGGGTCTGTTAGAAAGGTAAGTTCATCGAAATTCGTGATTGTGCAACTCATTCTCCATTTTAAAAGTGTCAGATTTAACTTTTTTCTTTAGGAACCGTAGAATCTCCCTTCGAAGGCAACAAAATTACTGTATAAAATTAAATATTTTGCTTAGGACATCTCGGGTCCACGAGACACTAGTTGAACAGCCCTGTATTAGACTATGGCCGCATCCTCACATGATTTAGAAGTACATTACCAAAAACTGAATATTACCACATTAATCTTAAAAAATGTACAAGCCTATATGCTTAATTTTTTTAGTGATCTTATATCTGATTACAGATTAAAGTACATAATAATAAACATTAAAATATTATTTAAGTTAATGACGTTTCCACGGAGGTAATTTAATTCTCCTTCTAAACACTAGATGGCAGAAGAGGAAAAAAGCTAATGCCATAGGGGATGCAACTTCAGATCTTGTTATTAATTATCTTCGCTACAAGCAGAGCAGACTTATTGTATATCTGGTTTGTACAGTGTACACCCTTGCATTATAATATGGAGCGGGGTTGGAATCTTTCACCTAACTGGGGAGCAGCCAGAACGGCTAGGTCTTCCGGAGAAGGAGGAATTTTAATCCAGTAAGACCTTAGCATTTAAGCAGTTTTCTTTTGGTCCAACTGATTTCAAGTCAAGTCAACTGAACTCAATGGCACCGTTCTTTCAGTCAAAAACTTAGGGTCCGACTAGACTTGACTTGAGGGTTGTTCGAGTCAGTTCCCAGGATGGTTCTAGAAAAGTGGTTCCTTTTTTGTAAACAAACAGTTTGTCTTCTGCAAAACTAAAGGCATTTCAAGAATTCATTGCATTAATTGGGCTCATATATATATATGAGAAAATACATTTTATCGGTGTAAAAAAGCTTTGCTGGATTATATTTATGCGTTTATAAGCCTTAAGTGAAGAACTGGCCTTGCATCATTGCAGTTTTAGTCCTATATTGGCTGAATCTACTGTAGTTTAGCTGAAACGGGCTCAGACCTCACCCACAGTCTACGCCTTGTTACTTCTTATCGTGAGCTTGATTTTTCATAAAAACTTAAAGTTAGGACCTTTCTGTCCTGTACTGAAAATCTAGTACAGTGGCTAAGCCTGTAACCCACTACTTACTTCGTCAAGTCAAATTAGGGACAAAAAAAAACCCAACAACTCTACTTTAAGCTCACGAGCCACTTAAATTTTGTTTGAGGCTTCATAAATTTGATCTAGTCAGGCCACGCTTCTACGAAATTTCATATTCTTTTGTGAATTTGAGTAAAAGCCAGTGAGACTATAAATTTTAAAAAATACCACACCTATCGAGATTTTGAGCTTCACATCCAAATCCAATGAAACCAAATTTGCGAAACTGCACTAAAAAGTTAAATGGTTCGAGAGTTAAAAATAAACATTAAGGTCCCACTGGCTTCAAAAATTCTGTTCCAAAACATTTTGTATGAAATTAATTAAATGTTATAATGGGATCGTGGACGAACCAACTAGATATAGGTAAACTTTGGACTCAGTGAATTTTCCTCAATTCCACAAAAGTGTATGAAGTGCTCCAGAAGCGTGGTTGGCTTTAGAAAAGTTGCGTGCATTCATATTTAGTATATGAAACTTCTCAACCAAAATGTTCTGGAGGGGGAAAGTATAATTAACAAATAGATCATTAAATTTGATAATACATTCATATAAAGAGTAAAATAATTTATATTATTAGCAATATAACCATATTAAGTACAAAAATTATATCGACAAAACCTAAAGCAATGTTTTTAAAATTAAGCATGAAAATGACCGTTCTGAGTTCCAACATCGTCTAATATAAATGAAAAAGTCACCTCATGAGACTTGTTTTTATTCATAATAATTCAAAGTCGATATTCCAAATTATAAAACAGTGGGAATTTCATTCGTGAGGGTTCATCGTACTAACATATATATATATATATATATACACCTTATGAACCTTATGTTGTTTCGTGCGTTGGTCTCTTTTCACACGGAGGTCAAGCTGGTGGCCCCGTCTCTAGGTCTGGCTTGGTGGAGGAGCGAGTTGCTTTCTTGCGCTCTCCACTATATATATATATATATATATATATATATATATATATATATATATATATGTGTGTGTGTGTGTGTGTGTGTATGTAGCGACCCGTGGTTCGGATCCCACGTAAAGCTGTAGGTCCCCTCCGTCATATGACCTTAGATGTTGTGAAGGAGGTTAAACAACCCCAATAAAAAAAAATATATATATATATTTTCCTCTGGGAAAATCTGAAGCTGAGTCGTTGCTAAGAAATTAGTTGGTAATCATGAAGAGATTCGTAACATTATATTTCTCTAGTACCAAATGTCGCAGCCATCCTTTATTGAGGGAACAATTTGAATTTTATCTCATTTTACTGAAATAATTTTCAGTGTCACTTCAATAAACAGATATTAATAACGTCATCATGGTCCCCGGTTTCTTAGCGACCTTAATTATAATGGAACTTGTTCTGCCATTAAACCATGTTTTATCTTTAATAAAAATATTACAAATTTCCCATCTTCTTGGCATTTGGCAGACTTTGTTTTTAATTTGCGTTGTCATTTGTCTGTGTTCCGTAGGATATTTAGATGTAGAGCGCATTTTGAGTCGTACGTAAGCTTTAGGACTATTTTATGCTCTACTTAAATCCTTGGATAAAAAAGTCTTGCACTATTATGCAGGGCTTAACTGTCTGAACTTCTTGGAAAAGTCTCAATACAAAGTAACTAAAAGGATACATATATAAAAAGATTTTTGACAGTCTGAAAAATCGGAAACCACAACAATTTCACACGTTGAGCCGATCGAGGTGAATCTTATTTCAGGGTTAGGCGAACACTAGGTTAGTCGTACACTAGGTCAGGTGGTCATTGTTGGTTGGTTAGTAATTTCACACTCACGTCACCATTTTCCGAACAATCATAGTTCATGGGCGTTGACAAAGAAATAGATGCCATGAATATAGTATATATATATATATACAGGGTGTAACAAAAGTTCGTTCTCATAAGGAAATAAGATATAACAGAATTGAATGAGAAAATAGTTTTAACTATACATTACAAACAATTCAATTAACTTCCCAATTAATTCAGTACATGCTCAAATTGCATTCCATGTAACCCTTGACACATTTCTACTCGTCTTTGTAAGCTGTCGGTTACGTTTTGAAGTGTTTCCGCACTAATTCTGCTACAGTGATCCGTAATTTTTCTTTTAACTGCGGGATCGTCCGAGGTCTTGACTCATAAACAACGGACTTTAAGTGGCCCCACAAGAAGAAGTCAAGTTAGGTCAAATAAGGGCTTCGGGGTGGCCATTCCACACAACTTCGGCGTCCTGTCCATCTACCACGAAGATTCTCATCTAACCATTGTCTCACTGAACAAGCGAAATGCGGAGGTGCACCATCTTCTGAAACCGGAACTTTCGTCTAGCATCCAAAGATATTTCATCAATGTACTTTTGCAAAATTCCCTCCAGAATGTTGTCCAAGTAAGAATCCCCACTCATCGTTTCATTAAGAAAATATGGTCCTATGATGGTTCCTCTATGAATTCTTGCCCACACCGTAATCCTGAAATATATATATATATATATATATATATATATATATATATATATATATATATATATATATATATATACAGGGTGGGCCGAAAGTCTGGATCCATAGGAAAATATTTATTTTAATACATAAATTACAACAAATGGTAAATACTTAAAATGAATATCAACTTTAACTCGTAAATGCGTATCCGTGATACTGTACAGTGGTTCGTACTCCAGTATAAACAACAAATTATAACAAATGCTCAAATTGGCGGCCTCTGACATCGAGACACTTAGGGATGGAATTTATGATGTTTAATAATTCTTCGAATTGACGTTCTCGAGATGCGTGTTTCATTTGATAATCTTCTTGTTGACTTTACTGGACTATTCGTTAAAGTTTCACATACCATTGCAGAGGTATTTTCATCAGTTGCAGTTTTTGGACGACCAGAACGCCGTCGATCATGTACACTTCCTGTTTCTTTGAAACGTTTAAACAACTTGCCAACAGTCGCGTGTGTTACTGGATGCTTATCAGGATGATTTCTATTGAATTCGGTAGCAACTTCTCTGTGTGTAGCGCCCTGTCTTGCGTACATGAGCACAAGTTCTACCCGGTCTTCTGTTGTTAGATTCAAAGCCATTTCTGGGCTGAAATAAAAAAAGTATTTGAGTATTTGTACTGGAGTACGAACTACTGTACAGTATCACGGATACGCATTTACGAGTTAAAGTTGATATTCATTTTAAGTATTTACCATTTGTTGTAATTTATGTATTAAAATAAATATTTTCCTATGGATTCAGACTTTCGGCCCACCCTGTATATATATATATAGGTACAGGTGTTCCGAACGTCCAAAAGGAGGGACAAGACAGTAATGATTCCTCTGCTGAGACCACTGATCATACCAAAACTTGAATATTGCTGTTTTGACATCTCCATATAAAAAGGAAAAAATTAATAAACTAGAAGAAACGCAAAGACATTTCACAGCAAAGATTGATGGCTGCAAAGAACTCTACTGGGAAAGACTAGGCAAACTAAATCTGTACTCCCTGGAAAGAAAAAGAGAGAGGTATACCATAATCTACATATGGAAAATTTTCGAAAAACTAGTACCAAACCTCAAACAAAACCCAATTACCATCCTAACAACGCTGGAAAATAGGAAAGGCAGAACGTGTAGTTTCCCCAAATTAAAGGCCCGACGAGGGACCTCCTCAACTCTGAAGGAAAATAGCTTGGTTGTCAGGGGGCCAAGAATTTTCAACCAGCTTCCAAAGGACCTCAGAAACATTACAGGGGTCAGGTCAAAGTTGAAGTCTTCAGGAGAAGACTAGATGCCTGGCTCAGGACGGTACCAGATAAACCGGGTGTACCTGGCTATGTACGATGGAGAGCGCAAGAGAGCAACTAGCTCCTCCACCAAGCCAGGACTAGAGGCGGGGCCACCAGCTTGACTTTCGTGTGAAGAAAGACCGACGCACGGAACCCAAAAAAGGTTAACAAGGTTATATAAATATATATATATAAATTATAAACCCTTTTCAGCATGACAGAATTTTTTTAGTGTTCAGTTTAAAGTGAGTGTCAGGTATCAGGTATTGCAGTAGTAAAATATTTGGTATTTCGTAACTCAACAAAACGAACAACTTTATTAAAAATTTTATTTTTATACAGCGTGAAATTTTCGGGTTTCACTTAAGCCATTTTTCGGGTTGAGTTTGGGAAATAATCTGTTTGCAATATTCGAGCTCAGCTGACTCTCGAAGTTTATGCTCATCCCTCTCTCAAGGGATAAGATAATGAGGTTTCGGATGTTATTTGTTGGACGTTTCTCTGAAATAAGTTAAGACTTTTTATTCCCTTTATTACAAATCTTACTCAAATTCAGCAGCCATAATCCTCTCTTACTTTTATTTCATTAAATCTTTGTTATCTTCATTTTCATTTCTTTCATTTTAAATATGAAGAAATTTGGGGTCTAATCTCAACACTTCATCTTTCAATCCGAGTGACCAGAATTAACCCCGTCCCTTAAATGTATCTGGGTAGGTCCTTCAGCATGCTTCACACGATGAAATATTTTGGGGAAGTCCCCCTTCATAGATTTGTGGTTATATTATACACATATACAGTTAAAAAGGGAATCAGGAATTAAAACTACTCATTGTAAGCTATGCGTTTTATTATTTCAGATAAACTTTTAAAGGATTGAAAGTTCTCTTTTAACAAACAGCAGCTCATAGGTATATAAAACTTATAAAAAATGAAGATGGCGCCAGTTAACTATTTTAATAATAGGGGGATGGAGTAGGAGGAGGGTAAATTCCCCCACCTCCACCTCCACTTCCTCCACCTCCACCACCTCCACCACCTCCACCTCCTCCTCCTCCTCCTCTTCCTGCTCCCCCTCCTCCAATTACTTGTCCTTTTTGTCCTTGTTTTAGAAGTATCTCCTGGAGTGTAAGCCCTCCTGGAAAAGCGGGATTATCGTTTTCATTGTAATGGACATAGAATACTTCTGGTTCCTGTCCTGGGCCTGCCGGAACCTCAATGACTTGTTGTCCTTGTTCGCCCTGTTTCGTCAAGACATAAAGGATAGTCTTTTTTAGTGGAGGTGGAATAATAATGGGATCTGGTGTGAGTCCTCCTTCCGGTGTGTTAACGAAGACGATGTCGAATTCAATTTTAGGCTTTGGAATAACTGGAGGAGGTCCAAAGACAGGAGGAAAATCAGGAGCACGGAAAACGAAGACATTTTGCAAAACATCAGCGTCGACACAGTTTCCATTTGCGTCAGGTGCCTGTCCAGGACCGCAATCAACGGGTCCATTTCTACTACCTCCTCCTCCTCCTCCTCCTCCTCCTCCATAGAATTCTCCTCCTCCTCCTCCTCCTCCTCCTCCTCCTCCTCTCTTCTCCTCCTCCCCTATAGGTTGGGGGTCTTTCTGGTGCTGCAAGGGCACACCCCAGTAAACAAGCAACACTCTGAAAGAAGAAAAGAGAATACATTCAAAAGCTGTAACTACAAAAATTAAAAGACAGGGGTGATGATAAGTAGGCAAGAAGAATTTACTGAGAAAATTTACAACCTCCCTGTATAAAGGTAAACAAGAGCGGAGAACGAAGATTTTAATAAAATGCTCAGTTCTGACTGTAAGAAACGTAGGACTCATGAACACCAATGTATTCTGTAGGTCAACAACTCAGACTCCGCCTTATGTGACATATATATATTATATATATGTTCAAAACTCCCTCAGTAAACATTTTTTCATAAAGAAGCCAGAGAGACTAGTTCCTGAATGTCGCTGACCCTAGTTTTTCCATATAAAATTTACGATATCACATATCTATCTATCTGTCCGTCTATTTATACCTCTCTCTCTCTCTCTCTCTCTCTCTATATATATATATATACAGAGAGAGAGAGAGAGAGAGAGAGAGAGAGTACAGTAAACTCTCCATAAACTTCCCTAATTAGTGGGTAGTGTTGTAAGGTTAAGCGAGACTTTTTCCTGTGGACTATATTTAAGTTGTAATGAATAAATAACTAAAAACTAATGAAGTACATTAAAATAAATAGATTTATACCACAAAACAGAAGAGATTGAATTATGTTGCGTAATCAAGTAGGAAAAAAACATAAAATAAAGTACAGGTACAGCTACAAAACTCCCTTGGTTACTTGAACCAAGTTTGAATATATTAACAGTACATTAGTAAACCGTTAACAATATATTTACAGAATCAAGTTAAAAGATACTAATAATAATAATATACGCACCAGAAATCGCATGTCGGAGTTCACTGCCTGAATCTACTGTATCATAAATTATGGAAGTGGAATTTTCTTATATACTTGAAGAAAGTTTTGATAGTGAATGTTCGTACCAACTTTTTACCTTTAGAATTTTTGTTTTTTCTGGTACACACCCGGAGACCATTCTCAAATTCACTGTGCTTTCAACTTTTCAAATCATGTATACAGTATATATATATATATATATATATATATATATATATATATATAGTATTTATTATAAAAAAACTCTGAGTGTGAACTTTTTAAGTTTTTATGTGAAACTTCAAAGGAAAGCATTCTATGACCTTAAAAGTGAAACTTTTTTGTTCAACAAAATTGTCAGAAGCAGCGAGAAATAATTGAGTCAGGGGAAAAAAAGGACATCGAAAGATTTAACTTTTATTTTTGTTAAAGTTTTTACCAAGCAATTGTCAAATAAATATTAACTTTTTTATTATTTTTTTTAGTTTAAATGCGTTTGAAGGAACGTGCATGAGTATTAACTAATTTTTGTATAATTAGCTGAACAAGAGCGCTGAATTGTATATGTGAAAATGGTTTGTGTTTATATATGTTACAGAGAATCTGTGAACTAGGGATTTCATGAAACCTCTAAAATGTTCAGAGATTTCATGTAAGGTTAAGTCGTCATATTTTCGTTAAACCTACGAAAAAATTATTAAATGCCCGGTTAGGTCAACTGTACGACCTTGGTGATTGGTTAGGTTAAGTCGTGATATTTTCTTTGAAACTAAAGAAAATATCACGATTTAACCTGACATGAAATCCCTTAACATTTTAGGGATTTCATGAAATCCTTAGTTACACAGATTCCCTATAACATATATACACACTGATTCAGCGGACTCTTACAAGTATTCACTTATGGGGTACCTTTCACTTCATGCCACTTCTGTAGTTATTTGCGGTCCACAAGTGAAAATGACCAAAATAACACTTGTCATTTTAATTGAACTTAACACAACCTAAGATATATATATATATCATGCATGAACACGCACGATTTTTCATGATAGTTTGAATGAAATGCTGGTCACTTCTTCGAATGCGAAAGAATTTGTCTGTGGACGAGAAAGCGTTATGCGTTTCCTCGGTTGTATAAATAAATATATGACAGGTTGTACTAACTTTTATCGCGTCATAGTGTAGTGGCTAGCGCTTTCACCTAGTATTCAAAAGGTGCTGGGTTCGAACCCCGGTGGAACAATATATATATATATACACGAATAACACGCATTAGCCCACGTGGTTTTATTCGACCCTGGAGCTTCTGACAGGAATCGCGAGCGATACTATCACACCACGACGCGACGGGACGGAAGTTAACATAACCTAACTTACATTTAAACAACCGAGGAAATACTTCGCGCTTTTGTGTCCAGAGGTGTTTTATGATGTGCTATACCAGATAGATTTGAATTAAATGCTGACATTACCTCGAGTGTGGGAGGGCTAACATTATAAAACGTTTCTGGACGCGAAAACGTTAAGTGTTTAAGTGTTTCCCATATACGAGTGTGTGTATATATAATTATAGTGCGTTCGAAAAGTCTCTCCGCAGTCAACGTGCTACAAAAGGTTATGCATATCATGCTTGAATGAAAACATTGTAGTTTTTCAATTTCTTATGCGTTTAACATAACACTGCGGAGAGACTTTTCGAACGCATTGTATATATATATATATATATATATATATATATATGACAGTGAATGAACGCTGTCAAAGATCTTTATTTATTATTATTATTTTTAAACAATAATAGAGAGGGCTTTTTCTTTACATGTTAACTGGTAAATATAATATTATTTATCTTCAACTCCCTTCTTAATAATGGACAACAATGCATTATAATTACTGGAGAGTGACATAGACTATTTCATTTATGTCAAGAACCAATGACAATAAAGAAAATGATTGTTATTATTATTCTCAGGACTACTCGTTACTTTTGGGGGCTGAAAAGAGAAAATATTTCTTGCGAGTACTTATTCTCGTAAGTGAGTGAAATGTCAACGTATTTTTTGTAACCCTGCATATAAATATACGAGTATATATATATATATATATATATATATATATATATATATATTATTTTTTTATAATTTTTTTTTATAAACGTTAATAGATTAAGTTAGAAAAATAAAGGCTTCACTGTTTTTTACAAAGTACCGCTCAGCTCATAAACCCATTCAGGGCACGAGCAGCTCATAGTATCATTGCCAAGTATACAAAGGGTAAACTTATTAACGAAGCTTCCGTACGTGCTTCACCATTACTACTGTAGAAGCAACGATGCTCTGAGTTATCATAATCCAATGAGAGGTTAAATTTATAATCATATCCTTGCTTGTGCCGTTAGTTTGCAATGAAACACTCCTGTATACTGTAGATCTTATGCATGATTCACCAGGAGCAAAATGCACTGCAAGTTTGTGTTTCCTTCATAAGACAACACAAATGCACCACATTTTAATTACTGTTACGCGTAACTCGTACGTGACAATTACATATTTTTCAGTAGCTTACGTGTAACTTAATGTAACTTTGCCCCGGAATGTTCACGTGCAGTGGCGTTCATAAGTATTCGTACAGAGGAATAGTTTAGTCATATTCGTTCTTATCTTTTGTGTCATGCGTACGATAGTTATGGAAAGTTTACCGTTCGTTTGGGAAACTGAACAAATAAAAAATTTAGTTTAATTCCAACATATAATGTAAAACATCAAACAATTTGAGGAAAATAAAGTTAAAATGCAAAAGTTTTCGTACATTTATTTATAAAATTATTTAGTTCTTCGTGTGTCCACCTTTTGCTTGAATGACTTCAATGATTCGTTTTGAGTATTTTTCTACAAGGTTTCGACATCTTTCAGAATTTTTTTTAGCCCATTCTTCTGAAGGAACTTGTTGCAATTCATTCAGGTTCGAAGGGTTTCTCTTGCGGAAACCTTTTTTTCAAATAAAACCATAAATTCTTGATTAAATTGAGATCTGGGCTTTTGACTGGGCCACTCAAGACGTTTAAAATTCTTTTGATGAAGCCATTTCATGGTGCTCTTACTTTTATGTTTTGGATCATTTAGTTGCGACTCATTCGCAACTCCCGAACTGAAGGCAATACATTCTCTTCTAAAAGTTCTTGATATTTCTTCGAATTCAAGATCCCATTGATGACAACAAGCTTTCTTGGACCAGATGCACTGACTAAAGCATCCCTAAAGAAGCAAATTACCGCCACCATGTTTAACCATAGGAAGGATGTTTTTTCCTCAAATGCAGTATTTGATTTTCGCCAAACAAACCGTTGCTCGTTATTCTCGAATAAATCAATTTTGGTCTCAACTGTCCAGAGAACTTTCTTCCAGAATGCAAATCCATCATTTTGATGATCCTTGGAGTACTTTAAACGAGCTTCTTTGTGCAATTTTCGTAGAAAAGTTTTTCTTCGTGCAACTCTTCCATGCAGACCATTCTTTCTCAATGTACGACATGCAGTAGAGGGATGGACATCGATCTTAGACAGTCTTAATGTTTGCCAAATATCACCTGCAGTCACTCGTGGATTCGCAGCAGCCATTCTTTCAATCCGTCTAACTGTACGTTCTGAAATCTTGCAAGGTCGTCCACACCTTGGTAGAGTTTTGATTGTTCGAAAGCCTTTCCACTTTTTTATAATTGCAGCAATCGTCGTAAATGGAATGCGAAGGTCTTCTCCTCTCCTTCTATAACTCTTTCGAGACTCGTGTGCAGCAATAACAGATTTCTTAAGATCTGTAGACAGTAGACCGTTTCAAAATTTAATGGTGAAAAAATAAAATTTGAATTTTTGTTTGCATAGTGTTTTATTTTATGACATATGATATTAGATTAAATTTTCATTACATTTAATGAAGATTTAGGGACTGCGCAGAGCAACTGAAATATTGAATATTGATCACTGTACGAAGCGTGATTTCTGGGGCTGTGCAATCGTTTTCCGATGAAACTGGACAACTTGAAATAGAAATTGACGTTGCTCCTCATTCACTGTAATTGTTTTGTTGAAATCTGTTGCAAGTTTAACTGCTCGTTCTGCAGAGTCGTTCTACTCTTTCTGTTCGTTCTGCTCGTTCTGCACATTGTGACTTTTTTTTAGGTGACTTTTTTTCCTAGGTAAAATTGCCTTTTTTTCCTGCGACTTTTTTCCCTAGATTCGTTACAACGGAGCTGGGACGTAGCCCCAATTAACTAACAAATAAATAAATTAAATATAATAAATAATTAAAATAATACATAAGTTCAATAAATTTTAATAAAAAATAAGTTCAATAAATTAAACTAAACAATAAAAAAAATAATAAACGTTAAATTAAATTAAACAATAGAAAAATTACAGTAAAATCTATATATAAAAGGATTTCGGTAAACACTAACAGTGCCACTGCGACTGGCGACGCACAGTGCCACAAATGGGTTAAAAAACGGTCAAAAACCAAAAATAACAAATTTAAGTAAATTCTATTAAAACCATTTCCACGTCAAAATAAAACACTTCTACTTACTGATTTAAGTATTTGAAATTTTAATTTTATTCTCTTACATTAAGGCAAGAAAAATGTACGAAATAATATACATTGTCTTAAAATATCTTGGAGGGGACAAAATATGTTTGTTCTAACAACTTACTTGAAGTTACTATATCACAAAAAATTGTCTGTAGTTTCATGTTCTGCTTAGTTCTATTGAAAGAATAAACAGTTTAGAACATTTTCATGCATATTTTTTTATTGAAAACTAAAAAGATAGCATTAATTAAAAAAACTATGGCAATATCATAGATTACAGATTAAATTGTTATCTAGAAAATGTGTAAAATTAGCAAAACAAAAAATGGGGGATTTTGGGGAATGTAATTTTTGTGTTAAACATTAATGCAACCTTTAAGTAAATCAAAGAAACAAAACTTCTTTGCGACTATTTGCGACTTTGCGTGTTAGAACATGTTTTTCATGTATTAACTAACTAAGTCTGCAAGAAGAGTGATGCGTATAAAATTCCTGCTTCAGTACACAAAGTACTTCTACATGGAGGTTTGGTGATGAAAAATCATCTATATCCAATTGGTTCTTATTCAGAAGAATGCCAAGAATGTCTACATAAAGTAATAAGAAATGTTCGTCTCCATCATTCCAGAAAAACATCTCGACTGAATACTATGCAAGATCAAATTCATTATCTTTTAGTATCAAGCGATCCAGTCATTAGTACAGTTCGAAAACAGAATAGAAACCCCAAATTGAGAGAGATGTCAGAAGAGGCACGTTCACTTTTAAAAGAGAGTGAAATATTAGAGAATTTAAATATTAGTTCTGATGAGGAAGATATGTTCTAAATATGAAGTTTTTGTAATTTTGTTTACACTATTTACACTTTTTTCATATCAGTTGTCACACTTATTTTGGGGGAATTAATTTCATAAACTTTAAGAGGTATTACGATGTTTTTTATTTACCCCTTCTGATATAGTGGCAGGTTATCAAATAATGTTTTAAACAATAGATGTGTATAGTGATTAAAATGAAATCATACTTATTTTAGTATGTCATTTGACAAAATCTGCAAAACATAGGCCTAATTAACAATTATCTGTTTAGTATATTTTTAGTAATTTGAGAAACTTAAGAAACTACAGTAGGTCATAACCTATTGATTTGGAATATTATTATTATTTATAGAAAAATCACTCAATATGTCACCATTACATATATACAAAAGGTACTAAACATAATTTTTTATTAAAATAAATCATAATTAAACAGTTCAACTACATAAAACTAAGTACAATTGAAAAAAATAATTTTGGCCGTTTTTTAACCCATTTGTGGCACTGTGCGACGTGATGTGCCTCCTCTCACACCTCAAGACGAACTGACGGCAACAACTACCGTGTACCTAGAGCCAGTACCAACTGAAACATGTTGGAACATGTTTTATATTGTAATGTAGCTGGTTATTTGATGCACTAACATTGCACTGGAAGCAAAGTAACGTATAATGAAAGAGGCAGTTTTTTCTGTAAGACAGAGAATTTCACATGGCTTGCGCGATCCCTCAATATCAACTAATGTTATTGAAATTTTTCCTAGCTGAGTTTGTATCACAATCTCATCCTTTTATTGCATATGCGTCAAATTACCAAGAATATATTTTTTTGAAACGGTCTAGTAGACAACTATTTACCACGACGACCGATTGCTTACTAATGGCTTGTACAGTCATTCGTCTTCCATGAAGATTCACAGAGAAAGTTCTAGAATTCAGAATTGCCAACAATCTCTAATCAATAAACAGCCAACTACTGATAAAAGACTTAAATTCTTCAAGCCTAAGGTTGACACACAGAGTATTAAATAATTTTGTAAATAAATATACGAAAACGTTTGCATTTTAACTTTTTTATTTTCCTCAAATTCTTTGATGTTTTACATTATATGTTGTAACTGAATTAATTTTTTTATGTGCTAAGTTTTTCCAAACGAACGGTAAACTTTTCATAATTATCCTGTGCATAGTACAAAAGATAAGGACGAATATAGCTGACATATTTCTCTGTACGAATACTTATGACTGGCTGTAAGTCTTTTGTCAGTAACTTTCATGTATCATTTGAATGTGTACTTTTACGTAATAGATATAGAGTATACTGTACTTGAAATAAACAATAGCTTGGAAGGAAAAATGAAACACAAAGCGGTAAAGAAGAAATTTAATAATCATACAGGCCAGAAACAATTCTTTAAAAAATAAAAATAATAATTGACACTAAAAATATAATAAAAAGCAAACGAAATTATAGAACTTATACATATATACGCACAATTCTGAAGAATAAACTCATATACTAGATATATATATATATATATATAATTTAGGGTGGTCCAAAATATAAAATTTTGTAATTTTTTACCTCAGGAAGGTATCCTCCGCTCCCTTCCTTCCTTCTTTCTTTAACAAATTGAAGATTCCCAAGGTTCTTTTGGTGACCATTTCATACAAATTCAAATCTTCAATGTTTCCTTCAAGCTTCAATCGACGGGTAACAGTGGTATTCTCGTTACGTTGGAGGTTTACGACCATCTTCCACTTGGTCTCGGCATCGACTCTAGGATCGAAGAATGCAATCCGATGAGATGCTCTCCAAGATACCACAGGTGCCGTTGAAGAGCTGTGGATGCTGCTTTGGAAATGGTCTGATTTGGGTACTTTTGCAAGATTTTAAGAAGCAGAATATCGTTGAAAGGAGCGTTGATTCCGACGGGGGCCTCGTTCCAAAAACGTGCATAAACCAAAGAGATAAACAGAGAGCGCGAGGTGATATTCTCCGTCTCACATGCTGTCAGCTGTAGTTGATGCTTGAACAGATAAATTTTGAGGACGTAGATGGCCTTGGTCATCCAGCGTGCATGGTGAGTTGGTCCTGGAGGGCGGACCTTGACTTCTTTCTCATCACGCCACCCGAGGAAGGTGAGGCAGAGTCGTAGCAATTCCTCGTAGTCATCACGCGATTGTTTAGAATCTAGTGCCTTTGTGAAGTACTGGATCATTTCCTCTCGGAGCTGGAACATATTTGGATCTCTGAATAGGTTGTTTGAAGCCTTCATGAAGGAATCCTTCTGAAGTGATGGCCATTTTTTCTGAAAACGTTTAAAGAGAGTCATTTCCGGGCCACCTGTGGGTCCAAGAAGTGTGTTGCAGGTGTTTGACAAGACGACTTGAAGGATATGATATCGACAAGCGATCCAGACAAGTTCCCTCCCTACTGCTTTTTCAGTCATGGTACAAGCTCCCCTGTGAAGGCCAGTATTAGACGCAGTTGTGTCAAATACGAGACCTTGGATTTCACCTCGACAATTCCAGTCATCAATCGTCGAAATGCAAGCCTTGGCCTGTTCTTCTTCTGTAGCTCGTTGTATTTTTGGCATGGCTAGGAGTTTTTCAATCCCATTTCCCGTAACGATTACCGCGGTTTGTTCGGCTGTTTCCTTTGCGCCGTCGATGTCGGGAAGTAGTTTCCCATCCCAGTAAAGAAGAAGGGGTCCTTCGACAGAAAACGAAGCTTGATCCTCTTTGGTTGCTGCCTGCCTTGCTTGCCTTCTTGAACAATGTATGGAGCTGCGTGAGTCATTGTAGAAATATCATAGCCCAGGGCTTGAGTGACTGATCCAGCAACGAAGACTACTCCTCGATCGGGACGGTTGACGCGATCAAGAGCAGCAACCACATCTGGTGATGTGAAGATATTGTTTTTCGTTTCGGAGGATGAGAGTGTACATCTGCTCTTCCGGTCGAAGTCGACGGACGATAATCATCGTCTTCAGCTTTGAATTCTTCAGAGGATGAAGTAGATGTGCTGGATGATGGAAGAGCAGCAGCTCCAGCCTGGAATGCAGCCTCTCTTTCTTTGTACCTTAGAGCTTTGTCAGCATCTTTCTCCTGTCGACATTTCTCGCGGTATTCTTGGCAAAATTAATCTTGACAGGGCGTGCCATACTGCAGGAGAAGACGTCTTCTCGTTGCATCATCAGGAATTGGCGGTCTTCTTACAAGTGCATCATCCTCTGAAAGGTGGGCGGAGTCACTGTGGCGTGACTGCAGCGTCCTCTAAAAATGAAGCGGGTAGAAAATGATTAGCTAATTAATTAATTGAAAATGTGAAAATCATAGCGACCTCTTATTATGTACTGAATCGACAGATATTTTGAACAAAATCACCACATCTAAAGGAATAAGAGCAGCCATGTGAAGAGCATTTCCAACTATTTTGAAATTTTATCCTAAATTTTGAACCACCCTAAATATATATATATATATATATATATATATATATACAGTATATATGGGGTGAATTTCACAATTAAACACGTGAAATAAATGAATTATGCAAATCCACAAAGAAAAGGAAAAATGTTTCCAAGGTCTTTCGCGTATTTAATAGTACACTTCGTTAGGGAATGAAGGGAAAGGAAAAAACCCAAAATACTCGTATATATATATACAGGGTGTCCCATAAGTCCGGCATTATATAGGAAAAATAATAAAAAAAGGCAAAACAAAAGCTTTTATTTACAGAACGTGCTCAATATGTCCACCATTGTTTTCAATACACAAATTCAGACGTGATACCCAGTCAGCAAGCACACGGTCAATGATGTCAGGAGTAATGGTGTTACATGCCCCAATAATGCGCTGCCGCAAATGTCCAACACTCCTAATTTTCTCTGCGTATACCAGCGCTTTCAAGTGGCCGCAGAGATAAAAATCTAGTGGCGTGAGATCCGGGCTTCTTGCTGGCCATTCCACAGACCCTCGACGTCCTATCCAATGACCAAGGAATTGTTGGTACAGGTATTCCCTTACCAAGATGCACCTTGTTCCTTTGAAGAGGTATACCAGTGAGGGTTGTTTTGAGACCAGTAGCGGGTGTTCTGTCGATTTACCTCACCATTTCCATAAAAAACAGCCCCGTCACTGAACAGAATGGTGGATGGGAAGTTGGCATCCCGAGCATATTGTTCCGTAGCCCATTCACAAAATTCCATCCGCCGGTCGGGATCATCTTCGCTTAATTTCTGTAGGATCTGAAGTTTATATGGATGCCATTTGTGAGCCTGAAGAATGCGATGGATGCTACTTTTCGACACTCCTGTCTCGGCGGACAATCGCTGAAGAGACTTATTAGGACTTCTGTTAAAATGAGCCAGGATAGCAATCGCTGTATCATCGTCAGTGGACCTCCTTGAAGGTCCACTGCGTGGTTTATCTTCTATGGATCCTGTTTCCTTAAACTTTGCAACAAGTCTGCTAACACAACTGTGTTATTGGCTCGCGGTCTGGATGCAGTCTGTTAAATTCAGCAGCGGCCTCTCTTTGACTCCGATTTCCTATGAGTAGAATTATCTGGATTCGTTCTTCCTTGCTCACAGACATTATGGCCTGTAGAAAGAGAAAAATATGAATTATGGTTTGTAAAAATAGAAAAATATGAATTTCTCCTATGATGCCGGATTTATGGGACACCCTGTATATCTCTGTACAGTGTAAACAAAATAGTTAGGAGGGATTACAAACAATTAACACGTGCTAATCAAAGGAAAAAGATATTTTAACAAGATGTGGACCATTTTATACGTTCCCGAACTGTTATTGAAATTATTTATAAAATAGATGAATGCACATTCCAGAATGTTTCTTTCAGTTGTGTCTTTATATTTTACTGGAATTTTAGTATATATGTTATGGACAAAGCTCAACAGTTGAACAATGCGCGCTTTGTCTGGACACACCGCGCATTGTCCTCCCTCATTTGACAGAGTCCAAAATATATAAATAGTTCGGACTTTGATCAGCCCCCAGCTGGACAAAAATTAGTACCGGGTATGTTTGGGACTGACTCTTATAATAACGTTCATATTCATCCTGATGATTCTCCATGTTTACATTCATTAGTTGTAAATTTATAAATACTTCAAAGTTATGAAGGCTAATTCACACTGGCGTTGATCCGGCATTGATCCGCGATGATCATCGCGCGGATCAAAGGTAAAATGGGAGTTTAATTAAGATGCTCTACCCCCGAGAAACTATTAATAAATAATGAGCCCATTACAGACACGGCAAAAATGTTAAATATTTTCAATGAATATTTTTACCGAAGTGGGAACCAATCTCGCCTCTAATATCTCACCATTGCGTAGTTTTTCGATACGTCACCCATCCTATTTCCACTCTTTCTTCCTATCTCCGACTACGACACACAATTTAATGACAACCCTAAAACAAATGAAAAATAAAAATTGTACGCTGGACACAATTCCAAACAGAATTTACAGAGTGCGTGAACTTAATTGCGTCCAAGCTGTCAAAACTCATAAACCTATTCATTCAAAATGGTGTCTTCCCAGACTGCCTGAAAAAGGCTAGAGTATGCTCTATTTACAAATCAAGAGATAAAACTCCCCCGTCAATCTACAGATCTTTCTCCGTCCTTCCAACCATCAGTAAACTATACGAGAGCATAATATACGAGTATAATCAAATAAGAAAATTTATTTTAAAACACAAAGTAATACACAAACAACAATGTGGTTTTCTACGAAAGACCAACGATGAACTAATTGCTATATTAGAACTTTATAGCAATTCGAACAAAAAAAAAAACTCGCCAGTAATCATCCGACTTGATCTAGCTAAAGCCTTTGACACAGTACCTCATATTCTTGAAAATAAAACTCGAATATTACGGCTTCAGGGCACTACTCTCAAAATCGTTCCGCTCATGCTTGACTAACAGGACACAATTAGTAAAGGACTGGCTTACATCACGGACAAGATGTAAATATTAGTCCCACGTAGTGCCTCAAAGGAGCATTCTGACATCTATCCTGTTGCTCATTTATATAAATGATTTTACCGGTCATTAAATAATTTTTCTTGTCATCAGTATGCAGGTGACACTTCAATCAACCTCTAACAAAGACTTATTACCACTCCAAACAACCACCAACAATGAACTCCAAAGAATATACGTATGGCTTAACCTCAAGAAACATCTTTAAATATTAAGAAAAAAAGCTTATATGATCATCACAATAAAGAAAACGTTGCTCCCTCTAAACCTAAACAAATTCAATTCCGATTCAACGCGTGCAGTCGACCAAACTTCTGGGAATTATCCTCGATTCAAATCTCTCGTTCAAATAGCACCCTGAGGATCTACGCACAAATTAAGCAAGTCTCATTCATAAATACAAAAGTAGGTGCAGCACTTCCAAACCAAGTTTTAAGATCCATATATTTCACCATGGTATTACCCACACCAGACAATACTACACTCGTGCTTACGGAAGTGCACGTCAATATTTTATGTAAACACTGGTGGTAATGCAGAAAAGAATAATTAGGAAAATCTATAAATCGAACAAACATAATGAAAGTAGAGACAAAATGTTTTACAAATTTAAAATTCTGAAACTAGTAGGAATCTACAAAATAAACATTGCCTCATATATTGTATGTATTAAATGATTCAAAACGTCCATAATACTGTACCAGAAATCATTCAAAACAAAATATTAGCTTCCCAAACACAACCGCGCTTTAACACAAGACAATCAAAGACGTTCATCAGAAAGCCAAATTACACTCTAGACTGTGCGACTAGATCCTGTCTTGTGGATAAGACAACAGGGCTGTTTATCAGAAGGATGTGGGTTCGAGTTTTGGCTGGGGTTTTGTGATTTAAAATTTCAACGATAAAGGTATTTCCTCCTAGTCTTCTTGGTGGGTCGTGGTTCGGATTCTACGTTAAATTGTAGGTACTCCAAGGTGGGACCAACAATCTTGAGCTTCGTTTGAATGAACGATTTGGGCGGAACTGTTACCAAGAGCTACATGATAAGAATATATGTATAGTCTCCTACTCTGTCTCTTACATGATATTCTAAAAAATTACTGACTGAAAGACCAAAGTATGGGTCTACATATCTGAGACCACAGAGGATACTCCTGTAATAGTAAGAATTTTCTACCTATATTCAAGTCAGGTAGGTGGTGAAAATGTTTGGTGGTAATAATTCAGCAATATATTATTATTATTATTATTATTATTATGATTATTATTATTATTATTGTTATTATTATTATTATTATTATTATTATTATTATTATGATTATTATTATTATTATTATTATTATTATTATTATTATTAGAAGAAGAAGAAGAAGAAGAAGAAATTGATTAAAATATTGTTTTTCCATTAAAAATAAAAACTTTGAGATTACATTTGTAATTGCACTGAATACCTTACGAAATATGACAATACGTTCGTAACACGCATTTAATGTTTAGAAAGTAATAAACTTGGTCTAATTCGCTTTAGCAAGGTTAGTAATTAATAATTATAAAAATGTGATACGACTCTAAAATTAGCTAAAAGGCGGTGTTACATAAGAAAACTGAAAGAAATTGATTGTTGGTCGCAAAAAACTTGAACTTGATTACTGGTCTCCCGAAACCTTCTTCCAAAAGTCCTTCATTCGTATTAAAAGTTGATGATAGTAATATGACCTCGTATCAGTTAAATTAAATGATTACCTCAATTCTGAATCATTGCAACGTTCCTTCCCTTTCGCTTCAATGACTTATGTTAATAAAATTCAAGAAAGCGGAAATTCTTTCTATTTTCCACCAATTACTTCGAATGAAATAATTAGTTCGTCAATCTGAAGGAAATAGTTTTATACTGCACGTGTCCCTATTAAGTTATTAAAAGCGGTGTCTATGAGCTGTTGTATACATTCTCATTCTTGTTTAACTACTATGTCGAACGTGCTTATACCTTTCCAGAGGTTTTAAAAACGGCATGAGTAATTCCGATAAGAAAAATGGAGACGACGAACTGTGATTTTTACCCAAATGACCAACACACGGCAGCATTTCTCGGGACCAGTTGGCAAGGCGGATTAAATGAACAACAAAGACGCCATTATATTCAGTCTGTGGAAAGCAACATCGTAGAAGGAACAGTAAATGATTGTTTACTAACTTTCTTAGAAATTTTAATGTTCTTAACCTAAGTATTGCCTTATTCTTTAAGAAGTAAAAGTGACATTAATACGTAATAGTAAAAGGGACATCCTCTTTCAAATAAAGCACATATTGCTTTCTTTTGTATGTACTCGGAATTTGTACTGGCAGTATGTTTTCTTTTGGTCTGCTTCTTAGGTAAGATGACGAGTCGGTCATCTTACCCCACTATTCACTGAAATGGAAATGGGCAACGTAGTTTCTTTTAATAATTTTTATTTAATATATATTAATACATATGAATAGAAATTACACCAACTAACTCTGTCATGGTTTCAGGGTACCAAGAAAATGCCGAGAAATTATGAAAAAACAAACAGTGGGGTAAGGGTAAGATGGATAACGCGCTGAGGTTAGTTAGAGAAGGAACGCCGTGCATCAAGGCTGCTTCAACTTTCGGTATACCAGAACCAATTTTGCGACGGTATCTAAAGAAGAGAGGGGCAGATTTCAGAAGCGCAAGGTGATACAGTCCTCGTCAGTGAGCAGCCTTTTGGTCCAACCCAGACTGTCGCGTTTCAGGATGAGGGCTCATTGACGTCAGACTCGGTACACACGGCTGGCGGCTGGACCGAGCGGATTATTATCAACAGTGAAGATACCTCTCACACAGTGGGTCATCCAGCCTCTTCCTACGGCCCAACAACTGGTATCAAAAAGATGAGCCATGAAAGCGCTGGAGGAAAAAGAGAAAAAAAAGACGAGAGACAGAAAAAGATGGAAGAAAGAAAGAAAGAGAAATAAATTTGCAGAACAAGAAAATGCCTCAAAACCACAAGAAGCCACAAAAAGGAGACTCTAACCCGAATTGCCATGTGTGTACATTCAACACCAAAATCCTCCACATGAAGACTGGATCCAGTGCTGTTTGTCGGGACTGGTGGCATGAGTCCTGCACCAACTACGAAGGCATTGGCCAGTTTACCCGTGACTACTGCTAGATGCCACAGGGTTCGTCATCTTACCCAGTGGCATTCGTCATTAATTTGTATTTTTTCTTTAGTATGTCATTTTAAGGATTAGTAATTATACAACTAATAATAACAATTTTAGTTTTATATTTTATAAAAGTAATATAAATTTTTAATTTTAGTCGAAATCCTTAACATCGCCAACTTATCCCGTCCTCCCCTATATCAGTTTGGATTTATTAAAAGCAGAAGGACGTAGTACGCCGCCTTAAATTTTATATGCTACTGTACTTAAACGAGGATTTTGAAAAAAATTGTGTGCAGCTGCCACATTTATAGACTTTTGAAAGACTTCTGAGTCAATATCACGTGAATACTTAACAAATTTAGTGAGATAGAGTGAGACTACATAGCTGAATTTTTCGCATCCTTTATGAAAGATCGCTCTCAGTATGTGGATATCAACAGTGCCGCTTCCGATTTAAGAAACATGAATGTTAGAGTTCTTCAGGATCTACTTTAGGTCCTTTCACGTTTATCATTTATATTTATGGTGTAAACAAAACCCAGCGTATAAAAAAAATAAGAGTAAGTTTTGTATGTTTAAAGTTTATATGGTCACGTGCTTTACTGTATAAACACACTAGTTTACTTTTACTATATTCTTATTACAGTTTATCGTATACAAAATATCAGTAAGATGCGCGATAAACTGAACAGTCCTGAAGCCTAACTATTAGGTTTCTTAATTCTCAGGGATTGGCTGTCGATTGTAGAAAAACCGGGGTGTTTCAGAATAAGAATAATTCTTTAAAAATAAGTTATCGCTGGACATTGTCGTTTTTTACTATTCACTCAATTTGACTTGTTTAGTAAAACAATAAAGTTCAAAGTTTAAAAGTTAAATAACTGTCGTCATTAACCATGAAACAAAATTACTTGTGATAATACTGTAATTCAAAGAACACAGTGACGTTGTTATTTTGTTGAACACTCACTATTTGAGAGTTCTGATTGTTAAATTTTATGACACTATATGAAGTACCTTGGTATGGAGATGTACAAAAGAACGGGTGCTAGCTTGAAGATGAAAAAGTATACAAGAAACGTTCACATGGTTTATTTATAATGACCAACGTTTCAGGCTCTTTTGTCCATTTTCAAGGCTAGTTAGATTCTTGAGACACATGATATAGTTTAATCAATCCCCGGAAATGGGCAAAAGAAACTGAAACTATGGCCATTATAGATGAATGAAGGGGACATTTCTTGTATAACTTCATTTTTAAGGTAAGAGTACAGCTTTTCAGAAGTGATCCGGTTCACATCTAAAGAAAGATTACTTGTTGGACGTTGTGAAAAGAAAATATGGAAGGTTTGGACATGACTTCAGTTTGGCCCTCGAAACTTATCGTTTTGCCTTTGAGTTTTTGAAAGAATTTATCCCATGGGAGACCCGTCTTCGATCAGACTGACAGCTGTACAATACACACCACACACACACACACACACACACACACACACACACACACACACACCTCTGCAGTACCCTAGCAGCTACCCTCTGGCAGTAACATGGAACTGATAAATAAATTCCTGCAACTCTGTGGTATTTGCAACGATGCAACTAATGAGGCAAAGGCGATGAGGTGCGATCTCTGCCAGTTGCTTTTTGATTTTAGATGCCTAGAATGGGAAGATGAAAAAAATCTCCCTCATAACGAACGCGAAGCAACTTAATGGGATAAAATTTTTCTGCGAAAACTGCATGACCGAAATAAACTCTTTTACGGATTTGGAGCAGAAAGAGACTACGAGAAGAAAATGAAAGAGGAAAGTGTGAATAAAGAACAGAGGAAAACAGAAGAAACGAAGAAAGGCGAAACAGAAATAAATCAAATACCCTCACATAATGAGGCCGAAACCATACAGGCAAAAGAGAGTATAAAGACAACAGACAGTATAAAGGCAACGAAGGACAGTAACACAAATAGTACAAATAGGAAAAGACAAGAGTGCAATCAAGAAAACGGAATAAAACTGTCCCCCAATAAGAAGATAAAAACAAAGGCCCCGAGTAGAAGGAATTATATGCAGATATTATATGAAAGATAATTGCAGATATAAAAGAGGACAATGTATATATGAACATCCCCCAATATGTAATTGTAAATTTGAAGACATGCAAATTCTACCACCCGGACATCTGCAGACTTACGCAAAATATGGAACCTACAAATATGGGAAAAAATGCTACTAACATCTCCCGACGAACCCAAAGGGCAAAGGACAAAGTTTAAAGGGCAATAGGAATAACAATAACAATAGGAATAACAATAAGAATAAGAAAAGGAACACAATAAGCGAACAAAAATTTTTTTTCAACATCGCAGACAGGATACGGCTGCTAAATGTCATCCAACGCATGCAGTTGACACAGCTGGAAACCCCCGAGCCAAACTGCTTCCGGGCAAGAAGTTACCAGAACAGGTAGGTGGAAACGGATCTCTCTCGGAGGACCATAGGGCAACGAAACAAGCGATACCGAAGGAAAACGAACTTGAAATGCACAAGAGGCAACGAAAAACAAAGAACATAAATATTGTCCTGGCTAATATTCAAGGAATAAGACCAAACCAGTCACTCAACAAAGTTTCGTACCTGAAAGGATTTATGGACGAAACAAGGGCGGACATCGCATGCCTCACAGAAACTCATCTTAAGGATTGCCAAGGAAATTGTGAAAACTGTGAACACACTATTGATAAAACAGAGATAAATATAGAGGGTTTCAACTTACTAAGAGCGGATAGAACAGCGAGATGAGACGTAAAGGTGGCTGTGCTATATATGTACATGAAGGTCATATGACAGAGACGGTAATAAGTAAATCAAACAGCTTTGTGGAACTCCTAGTAGTGAAAATAGAAAAATTAAACGTGATACTGATAGTCATCTATAGACCTCCAAACACTCCAACCGAAAATTTCTAGGATGCCATTGATGATATCAGAAACCGAATAAAGGCCATAAACCTTCCATCCCCCAATATAATGATCTGCGGAGACTTTAACTTCCCATTTATAAAATACAAAAAGGTGGATAGGACTATATATATATATATATATATATATATATATATATATATATATATTGGGATGTACCGATGTATCGGTATCGGTATCGGCAGTATCAGCCTGTTTTTAGAGTATCGGTATCGACCGATACTGCAGATACTTTTCCAGGTTCTCATCTTAAAATTAATATTTAATTATTTATAAAATGCAATTGAATAAATTTTCATTTGAATAAACTTATTGAATACATATAAAGTTTCATCATTTTTCATTTCTTCCTCTTATTTTTTAAACTGTTATAATTTGAAACCAATTGCGTATCACGAGATTATTACATCAATTTTTCACTAAAATTAAACATTAACGCCTAGGGAGGACTTATATCTAGAGGTATACTTATGCAACGCACCTCGAGCCCCGCGTTGGACTAGAGTAACGTAGTAATTAGTAACTATATAGTGGCATACGTAGTTATAAATAGTGTCTACTCTCTTGTGACTAAATTTATTTCAGTACGTTATATTTATACATTGAATATGCTACAGTATGTACGAGTATTACTGTATAAATAATTATTGATAAAATATGTTTTTTTGATTTTTAAAATAAAGTATCGGTATTGGTAAAATATCGGCCTATTTTGAGTATCGGAGTATCGGTATCGGTATCGTTGGAAAAACGAGTATCGGTATCGGTATCGGCCAAAGTTATGGAATCGGTACATCCATAATATATATATATATATATATATATATATATATATATATATATATATATATACAGGGTGTACGTAAAGTCAGGATCTATTTTTGTGAAGCACTTGGAAATTATATGGAATTCAATCATAAAATGATAAAGTGGTAACATTTATTAAATAATTAGAGTAGGATTCGACGTGACGCCCATCAGTATCCCTGCACAGCTCAAATCGTTCCGCAGCATTTCTAAACACATTCTGGAGCATTTGCGGGGTTATGTTATCTGCAGCAGTTCGTATACGTGTACGTAAGTTTTCAAGACTCGTAATCTTCGTCTGATAGACGTGCGATTTGATAAAGCCCCATGCAAAGAAATCTAAAGGGGTTAAATCTGGTGATCTCGCTGGCCAAGGTCTTTTGTTGCTTTCGCGTCCGATCCAGCGATTTGGAAAACGTCCATTTAGATAATCCTGAACAATTTTGGCATAGTGACAAGGAGCACCATCATGTTGATAGACGACGGGGATAGGATTGTTAGTACCGTCGTCTATCAACATGATAGTGCTCCTTGTCACTATGCCAAAATTGTTCAGGGTTATCTAAATGGACGTTTTCCAAATCGCTGGATCGGACGCGGAAGCAACAGACCTTGGCCAGCGAGATCACCAGATTTAACCCCTTTAGATTTCTTTGCATGGGGCTTTATCAAATCGCACGTCTATCACACGAAGATTACGAGTCTTGAAAACTTACGTACACGTATACGAACTGCTGCAGATAACATAACCCCGCAAACGCTCCAGAATGTGTTTAGAAATGCTGCGGAACGATTTGAGCTGTGCAGGGATACTGATGGGCGTCACGTCGAATCCTACTCTTAATTATTTAATAAATGTTACCACTTTATCATTTTATGATTGAATTCCATATAATTTCCAAGTGCTTCACAAAAATAGATCCTGACTTTATGTACACCCTGTATATACACCAGGACAAGGGGGACAAAAGAGAAGACCAGGAGCAAGCAAAAATGTTGATGGCTCTCACAAATGAGTTTATGCTGACACAGGAGATAACAGAAGATATTAGAAAAAATAACTGCCTAGATCTGGTATACACGAATAACACGAACTTGATTGCTGATATAAAAATAACCCCAACCATTATCTCAGACCACAACTTAATCGAGATATCAACAAATATGACGACAACATTAAAAGACAATACACATATTGAGGAAAGAAGTAAATTTGTGACCTTTAACTTAAACTCCAAGACTATAAATTGGGAAGCAATCAGATCGCACATGGCCCAAATAGAGTGGAGAACAGTTTTAGAGAATAAAACAACTGAAAAAATGCTAACAACCTTGGAAGAAAAGACGCTAAGAATTTTAGAAAAATATGCTCCGAAATCACAGCCAAAAGGAAAGAGGAGCTGGCTGGAGAGGCAAAAGAGAAGAATATTCCGCAAAAGAAAGAGAGTGGAGGCGAAGTTAGCCAACTGCGGAGATAGTGCAGAAAAGTAATATAAGAAAAACTGGAGGGTATCGATAAGGAAATGCAAACCCTGATTAAAGACCATTCAGAGAGGGAAGAGGAAAAGGTGGTAGAAGCAATAAAGGAAAATCTAAAATACTTCTATAGCTATGCGAAAAGGAAAATAAAAACGAGCGTTGTTATCGGGCCCTTAAGGAAGAGAAATAATGAACTAACCGACGATCTAAAAGAAATATCTGAAACATTGAGAGCCCAGTATGAATCAGTTTTCAGTACCCCAAAAAGTGACAAAGCGATACCTGACATAGATGCAGTCTTTGAAGAGAAATTGCAAGGAGAGTGTATAACATACTTTGATTTTACCCCAGAAGATGTAGCGAGAGCTATAAGACAAATGAAACAACATTCGGCTGCAGGTCCGGACAATTGGGACGCATTATTGATTAAAAACTGTAAAAATTAAATAGCTACACCTTTATACTGGATATGGAGAAGATCCCTCGACACTAGGGAACTACCGAGCATCTTGAAAAGAGCAAACATTGTCCCTATATATAAAGGAGGGGATAGATCTCAAGCAAAGAACTATAGACCAGTGTCATTGACGTCCCACCTCACCAAAGTATTTGAAAGAATAGTTGGAGAGGAAATCTACGATTTCTTGGAGACACTGGAAAGATTCAACGAAAATCAGCACGGATTCCGATCAAGTAGATCATGCCTATCACAACTAATGGAGCACTATAACAATATCCTAGATGCACTGGAAGGCAATGAAAAATACGAGGTCATATACACGGATTTTGCTAAAGCTTTCGACAAATGTGATCATGGTATAATAGCACATAAAATGAAATATATGGGAATAACAGGCAAAGTGGGAAAATGGATCTAAAACTTCCTTAGAGAACGTCTACAGGTCGTCAAAATTCAAAGTATATCATCATCAGAATCAGAAGTACGCAGCTCAGTACCACAAGGTACAGTACTGGCCCCACTCCTGTTCATTATCATGCTAACAGACACAGACAGCGGAGTAAACAGCAATAGGAGGTAACATCCTTTGCAGACGATACAAAGATCAGCAGAAAAATCAGCGATGTAAATGAAGTGGAGACATTGCAGAGGGAGACGAACAAAATATAGAAATGGTCAGAAGACAACAACATGACATTTAACATCGAGAAATTTCAGCTCTTGAGATATGGTAGAAATGAGGAACTTAAACAGACTGCATATTATGCTCCAGATAGACAGGAAATTCAGAGAAGCACGAAAGCGATCGATCTGGGGGTAATGATGACCGATGATGCGAAATTCGAAACACAAAATCAGAGAGCGATAAATAAAGCAAAAAGAGTTGTGGGACAGGTACTAAGAACGTTTAAAAGAAAGGACAGGTGGGGCCACCAGCTTGACCTTCGTGTGAAGAGAGACCAACATACGGAACATCAACGAGGTTAACGATATATATATATATATATGAAAATTATTTCACGAAAGTAATACGTGAAAAATATTTATGATGAATAAAACCACGAAGGAAAGGAAACACAGAGTGGTGCTCAAGCGCTTTCGTCTAATAACATCCTCAGGAACACTGAAGTAAATAAAGGGTTCAAGACTATATATAGGTTACAAAAAATAATATATATATATATATATATATATATATATATATATATATATATATATATATATATATATATATATATATAATAATAAATAGAAATAAAAATTGTGGGAGCATACAAATTTGGAAGGAAAACTACCAATTTTAGCACTTTGCTCGAATTCAACACAAGATCGAATGGATTGTATACAACCAATTTTATAGATAATGCCTGAATGATATATAGGTCACCAAAAAAATAAATAAATAAATTGAAAAACAAAAATTGTAAGAGGAACATACAAATTGATAAGGGAAAATTACCAAAGTTTTAGCACTGTGCCCTTCTTGTCTAAATCAGTTCTGAACGAATTCAAAACAACGGGATCGAGTTGAAAAAGACCTCTGCTTATGTTAAAGTTATTTGTAAGTTGGATAATAGCAGACTCAAGAATATTTCTATTAACAATGTTGCTAGAGTGAAACAAAACTGAAGCATTATTCCAATCAATACAATGGGATAACTCTGACAAATGGACAAACAGAGCACTGGACGATTGTCCCGTTCTAACGGAATATTGATGCTGTTTTACACGCGTTTGCAAATCCTTTCCCGTCTGACCAGTGTAAAAGGAATCACATTGTTTACAACCAATTTTATAGATAATGCCTGAATTATTGGTAGAGCTATTTTTTACTATATTTTTCACAATATTGTTATATGAAAATACTTCATTAATATTCAAAAGTTTAAGTACATTAGCAATGCCTAAAAAGCTCGGGAAAAATGGAAGTACTAAAATATTCTTTGACAAAGTGCGAGTGTTATTATTCATACGATAGAAGGTTCGTTTTGCCTTGTTAAGACAAGATTCCATAAACGCAGGTGGGTAGCACAGATCACTTCCAATACCGTTGATTTTTCCAATTCGGCATCGATGTATTCCGGACTGGCGATCCTAAGAGCGCGGAGAAACATTGAAGAAAATATGGCCTTCTTAATGGGGGTGTCATGTCCAGAGTAAAAGTGTACGTAGGACAAATTTTTTTTTTTTTGATAGATACTAAACTTAAAACGTGGGCTTTCTCTATGTACACGCACATCCAAAAACGGGATTGAGTTGTCTTGTTCCACTTCTAAAGTAAACTTAATGGAGGGGACTTGATCATTTAACTGAAGGAGGAAGTCATCCAGGTCACGATTCATGGGCCAGATACACAAAATATCGTCGACGTACCGCAACCATGGGATGCCAACCCCCAGGATTCTCGGAATGTAAGTAATTTCGAAAAACTCCATATAAATATTGGAGAGGAGGGGCGACAAGGGGTTGCCCATGGCCATCCCAAAACCCTGTTGATAATACTCGCTATTGAAAGTGAATTTACAGTCTTTGATGCAAAGCTTAATAAGTTCCAAAACGATGTGTGCAGGTAGTGGCAGGTCGTACTTATGTAATTCTCGGGAGAGAAAGTCAAGCATATCGTCAGTCGGCACTTTTGTAAACAATGAACAAACGTCAGAACTGATCAATCTATCGTTGGTTTCAGTGCGTACATTATTCAATTTTTCAGTAAGATCCATGGAATTTTTTACATGTGAATCAGAGATAGTTCTGAGAATGGTTGTAAACAATCCATTTGATCTTGTGTTGAATTCAGGCAAAGTGCTCCTCCCACAATTATTACAAGTTTCTCTATATTTATTATAAAGGGTGTCCCATAAGTCCGGCATCATAGGAGAAATTCATATTTTTCTATTTCTACAAACCATAATTCATAGTTTTATCTTTCTACAGGCCATAATGTCTGTGAGCAAGGAAGAACGAATCCAGATAATTCTACTCATAGGAGTAGCCAATAACACAGCCAATAACAGAGTTGTGTTAGCAGACTTGTTGCAAAGTTTAAGGAAACAGGATCCATAGAAGATAAACCACGCAGTGGACCTTCAAGGAGGTCCACTGACGATGATACAGCGACTGCTATCCTGGCTCATTTTAACAGAAGTCCCAATAAATCTCTTCAGCGATTGTCCGCCGAGACAGGACTGTCGAAAAGTAGCATCCATCGCATTCTTCAGGCTCACAAATGGCATCCATATAAACTTCAGATCCTACAGAAATTAAGCGAAGATGATCCCGACCGGCGGATGGAATTTTGTGAATGGGCTACGGAACAATACATATTGAGCACGTTCTGTAAATAAAAGCTTTTGTTTTGTCTTTTTTTATTATTTTTCCTATGATGCCGGAATTATGGGACACCCTGTATATATATATATATATATATATATATATATTTTTTTTTAACCTATATATAGTCTTGAACTCTTTATTTACTTCAGTGTTCCTGAGGATGTCATTAGACGAAAGCGCTTGAGCACCACTCTGTGTTTCCTTTCCTTCGTGGTTTTATTCATCATATATATATATGATACACACAGACCGTGCATGGAACAAGGAACTCTTCTGGGAAAATTAAATCCACTATAGTCCGAATAAGTAATGGTAAATGACAAACACTATAGTTTTTTCTTTTTCATGATGTTAGCCCGACATGGGCAACGGGCCACTCGCAAAGAGGTCCCAAAAATATAGCTTCCCTCACCAGCTATCTGCAAAGTAGATAGGATCCAGCTTTGAGACAGGATCTAGGGTTTAAAGCAGCCTAGCCCTACTACATTTAGAACTTCAATATAAGCAAAAGACTCGTTGCATTCACGTCGGACTGAATACATCAAAGAAAAAAGGGGTAACTATTATATTTTTAGCAAAAACCAAAACTTAAACCTTAACTGGCAGAATTGAGCGTCCACTTTTCAAGGCACATAACATGTCCGTTTCATGATGGGAGTGAACTCAGAATGGTTCTCTGAGGTTTTTTATGATACACACAGACGCATGAGCCGGTGGGCGCCATTTCACTTTCGAACAATGCGAGGAGACGGGGATTAATTACACACAATTATCACTATTTACTGACTTTGTTTATGCCGAAATACTTTAAACGAACGGGGTAATGCAAGGGAGAATTAGCGTTAACATTTAATCGGGGAGAGAGACACAATTAAACATTTTAAATAAACAATAACATACTAAATACGAAAAACCACTCAATCAGGACACATCTCGCCAAAGACTGCCTTGGCATTTCACTGTTTCTCTAGACCCATTTAGAGGTATTGCCAACTAGCACTTTATATTCTTAATTTCAAACAAACCATTATCAATTTCTTATTAAACAACCATTATTAAATTCTTATAAACAAAACATTTAATTCTTATTAGACATTATTATCTTATCTTTATTAAAAACCAATACACTACAGTAAGACAAGAACGATTACGTCGAAAGCCATGTTGAGAAACTTTGATTAATTTATTAATTTCTAAGTGATTAACTGTTTTGTCCCGAACGATCGTCTCCATAAGCTACCAACTACTGAAGTCAAACTAATGGGACGATGATTTCCGGAAGCGATTTGTCCCACTTTTGAAATATTGGCGTAATGTTTGCAAGTTTCCAATCGAACGGAACTTCTTCAGACTGTAACGATTTATTAATTAAATATAGGATATGTGAGAGGAGAGGCTATTGCGCAGTTCACATCTTTAAGTAGCCTACCCCAGGGTAGAGCTTATCTGGACTGGGAGTTTTATTAGGATTAATTTTACCTATGGCAGCGAGAACTTCAGTTTCGCTGATGGTAAAATCGTAATTATGGAAACAGGAATGTTGTTCATATTTTCGTTAGTGAAGACGGAAGAGAAGAATGTATTTAAAACTTCCGTCATTTGTAAGTCATGGTAAATTTTTTCGGTGTTTTCGCCTATGAGTGGACCAATAGTCTGCGAAGCTAGTTTTTTATTCGTAACGGAATTATAGAATTCCTTCGGATTCGATTTAATTTGGTTCACTATATATAGTTCATAGAACTTTGTGCTTACTTTTACTAGTAAGTTTTTTGCTTCGCCTTCTCAATAGCTTGTAAGCATTTTCATCGGACAAATTATTTGTTTCTTTAAATTTTTACCTACTGAGTTCTTGTTATGTCGTATTTCACATACATTAGTAAAATTAAGTAATAATTCTAACGGGCTATGATCAGAAAAAAGGAAATCATGCAGACTATAAACATTGACAATTCGATCCTTTAGATTATTATTGGTGAGACAATGATCAGCCCACCTGGTGGTACCACTCATATCACTAACATATGTAAAATTACTACTAATTACACCTAATACTTCCATATCACTTATACTTAATTTAGCCGACTCGCACATGTTACCCAATTCTACAAAAAATTCCGAGTTCACATGCATATTAAAGTCCCCATTATTTATTATACAATGAGAATATTTGGGATTATCTGGTAGTGACTTAATTTTGTACAACAAATCTATGTATTCATATACGAGGGCCACTCAATATATTTTGCCCCAACTTTTTTTCTTTCTTTCCAAGTTTCCTTGTAAGTTCCAGAAATTTTGTGCACAAGTAGTTACATACCTTTTTTACAAGTTTAAATTTTTTCCACATAGTCTCCATCCTTTCCCGGGGTTTCCTCCACCTCGAAACAAGGGCCTTTATTCCTTGCTGGTAAAAGTCCGCTGGGTTCAGCTGGAGCCACCTCTTAACCTCCTGAACAACCAAATCGTCACTCTGAAACTTTCTTCCACGAATAGCATCCTTCATTGGCCCAAACAAATGGAATTCTGAAGGTGTCAGATCCGGGCTGTATGGAGGGTGGGGTAACACAGTCAAGCGCATTTTTGTGATGGCCTCTCTTGTTTGCAAACTGTTGTGTGGTCTTGCGTTATCGTGCAAAAGAAGGACGTCTTCCAGTTTTCTCTCCTCCGGTCGAACTCGCTTTATACGTCTCTGGAGTCTCCGTAGGGTAGCAATATATGCCTCCAAGTTGATTGTTTGTCCATTCTTCATAATGTCCACCACAATCACCCCTTTCATGTCCCAGAAGATGGTGGCCATAACCTTTCCTGCAGAGGGAGCCATTTTGAACTTTTTCTTGCGTGGGGAGTCTGCGTGATGCCACTCCTTGGATTGGCGTTTTGTTTCAGGTTCAAAGTGGTGTACCCAGTCTCATCCCCAGTCACAATTCGTGAAAGGAAGTCATCCCTTCTGTCTCGTATCAAACCAACGACTCAGAAGCAATTTCTTTTCTTTGGGCTTTGTGATCTTCAGTCAGTTGGCGAGGAACAAACCGTGAACACACTTTTGAGTATCCCAGTTGCTGAATTATCGTATTCACACTTCCTTCACTAATTCCTAGTTCCAGTGATAACTCATTGTATGTGACGCACCGATTTGATCGAATAATGCTGTTAGCACGTTGCACAGTGTGAGATGTCACAGCCGATGCCGGGCGACGGCTGCGTGGCTCATCATCGAGACTGGCTCTCCCTCTCTCCGATGATCTCACACGTTTAGACCAGCGTCCAACTGTGCTTCGATCAAGAACAGCATCTCCGTAAACGTTTTTAGACGTTTGTGAATATTTCTAACTGTTTCCTTCTCTGCAGTTAAGAACTCGATAACAGCTCTCTGTTCACGACGCACATCGCTGTCAGACGCCATTTTCGAAACTGCGTTAATCATCGGTTTTATACAAGGGCGTTTAAAAGTGGTTTTATACAAGGAGGGGAGATTCAAACTGGAAAAATCCGGTTATGTGAAAAACGCAGAAAGTTCAAACTTACGGCCCAAAAGGCATTTCAGCCCCAAGGCCTATTATTTAGCTAAGAAAAAAGGGTGGGGCAAAATATATTGAGTGCCCCTAGTAGATTACTGCCGTTGTTGTATAGTAAATAGCAGTTTACAATTTATATGCAATCATTGTTCATTTCTAATTCAATTTCTAACAACCTTACATTATCACTCGTTAAAAACTTATATATTCTGACAAATTTTTTCTTATTAAGAACGCAACTCCACCAAAGGGCATATCGTACAATAACTCATTTGGTAAGTCTTCTGCTGAGGATGGATGATATATTGTATAAAGTCATCATGGATAGTCGAGAGAAATTTTTGGTCTTGCTTAGGTAACATTAAACCTACTTCTTTTGGAGGAGTATCAAATCTGCTTTGTAACAGATTTTATGAACATCTACAATTGAATTCCTTAATGATCTTACGTTCTGCGAAATTATCTTCAACAAGTTAACCGCCATGAATGATAGAAAATTTATATTATTATTACTATTATTATCATCACAAATACCACTATTACCACAACTACCATCACTACTATTATCATTAGTTTAGGTATTATTATTCAAATGCCTATTATTACTATTGCTACTTCCGGCACTCCTATTCCTACCTCTCCTATTAAACCTACTCCATCCGTGGTGGCTTACGTGTATCCTCTTCTACCAGGGGAGGAGGGGGAATTACCCGCCAAATGCATACGAGTGCCCAGGTGTCACTTCCCCGCTAACGGTGACGATGGAGGCGGCAGTGGCAACACACCTTCAAGCGCGTAACTCCCGTCGGCGTTGACTCCATTTACAGACAAACTCGCATCTGCACTCTCAAGGACCACTAACTCCTCATGCTGAAGATGGTGAACTACGCGCTTGAACCTCGTGATATGGTGTACGTCCACACACGGGGGAAGTGGCAACTCCCCCCCTCCCCTAGCTCGCCACATGCCTAATCGGGCTATGCACCTTCACGATAATTCCTTGGAAAAAATTAACGCGCATTAAATTTGAATTTTATATAATTATAAATAAAGAAGCCTTTGCATGAAAAATTATGCAATGAGATGAAATCCTCTTGAAAACAACTATCGTACATTAATATAAAACAATACACTCATTTCGTGCAAAAACGTTCGACAGTTGGATGGTTCAAAACAATTTTATGAATGCATTTTACGCATTAATCACTGCACCAGCTACGGATGAGATAGTGAAATACAATAATGCATTATAAATGTAATGTATTTTACAATCATTCCGTCTAAATTACTTTTAAATAGTTAAATAGTTAAATACCACTCATTTTAGATTTAGTTTGAACCTTCATGCTGAAAAACGTTTGCGCGTGTACTGATCATACTGTACGTAAACGTACGGTTATATAACCAACAAACGTTTCGAAAGTGGACGTTTCCATCAACGGGTTCAGTACATTTCTATGTAAGTTCTAAAATCTACTTTCTAAACTGCGCATCTCGATCTTCTTCTTTTTTATAGCGTCTTTTAGCAGTGGCATTTGATAGCTGTTAATCACTCGTAAGCTTTCTTCCCAAACCTGTTTGAAAACTCTTCTCATGAAAATTCTTTAACTGATAACATTTTCGAAGATTCTTTATTATGCCCTCTCGTTCCTAACTTTAAACAAGTTCTTCATCTTAATTTCTGCAATACTTATATATATATATATATATATGAAAATTATTTCACGAAAGTGATGAAAATATTTATGATGAATAAAACACGAAGGAAAAAAGAAACACAAAGGGTGCTCAAGCGCTTTCGTCTATGACATCCTCAGGAACACTGGAGTGAAAGGACAGATCAAGGCAATATATAGGTTACAAAAATAAACATACATACATACATATTCACATATATACATATATATTATATATATATATATATATACATATATATATATATATATATATATATATACATATATACATATATAGTAAAGCATAGAAAAAAATTGTGGGAGGAGCCAACATTTATATGGTCACAGAAGAATAAAGAAATAAAAATAATATATATATAAATTGAGAAAAATTAATTACAAAATAGTGCCTTAGTGATATATATGTCACAGCCTAAATAATCATAAAGAAATAAACGGCAAATAAAAAAAAAACCCATAAATATACATACACATATATATATATATATATATACATATATATATATATATATATATATATAGACACTTTTAGCACTTTGGCCGACCTTCAATATAAATTCAAATGGCTTTTTATGGAACAGGTCACAAAAGAATAAAGAAATAATAAATATAAATATTGTAAGTGGAGTCTACCATTCAAGCTCAAGAGGGAAGTTTTACAATCGATTTAATAGATGCTGCCAAATTGATATATATGTCAAAAAAATAAAGAAATAAACCAAAAAAAAAAAAAAAATTAATTATTAAAAAAATAAAAAATATAATAATAAATTGAAAGATAAATTTTAAGATAGGCACACCAATTTATAAGGGAACAATTACACATATGCATATTATAGTCACAAACGAATAAAAAAGTACAAGTAAATATAAATTGGAAAACAAAATGATGCCTAGATGATATATAAAAACAATAAAATATATATACAACATATATACGGTATATATACGAAATATAAACGCAATATATACAAATTATATTATATATATATGCATAAGGGAAAAAAATTACCAAATTGTTTTTTAATTATTGTCTGAGAAAACGGTAGGTCGCAAAAGAATAAAGAAATAAAAATAAATATAATTGAAAAAATTACAAATAATACACGTAACATGTATACCCACATAACCAAATATATATATACATATACACACATATATACAAACACACACACACACACACACACATATATATATATTATATATATATATAATTATACAAGCTTGACCTTCACGAAATGAGAAATCATCCCGCAGAACCTTTGTGAGGTTGTAAGGTAAGGTAAGGTACATACACATATACATATATATATATATATATATATATATATATATATATATACATATATATATTTAACTGCATCATACATCATACATACATATACACACATACATACATACATATACACACATATACATACAAACACATTTAACTGCAATGACCACACACATACTCACATACACATACATACATACACATACACGCATACAGCAAAAATTGAAAAATAAAATTGTAAGGGAAACAACAGACAAAAACAAATTTTTTTACCAAAGATTTAACAACCTGCCCTTTTTGTTTAAATCCATTCTGAAGGAATTCAGAGCAACGGGATCAAGTTGAAACAGACCTTTACTCATGTTAAGGTTATTTGTAAGTTGAATTATAGCCGACTCAAGAATATTTCTATTAACAATGTTGCTAGAGTTGAAACAAAACTGAAACATTATTCCAATCAATACAATGGGATAACTCTGACAAATGGACAAAAAGGGCACTGGACAACTGTCCCGTTCTAACGGAATATTGATGCTGTTTTACACGCGTTGCAAATCCTTTCCCGTCTGACCTATGTAAAAGGAATCACATTGCTTACACCAATTTTATAGATAATGCCTAAATTATTGGTAGGGCTATTTTTTACTATGATGTTTTTCACAATATTGTTATATGAAAAAACTACTGATATCCAAAGTTTAAGTACATTAGCAATGCCTAAGAAGCCCGGAAAAATGGAAGTACTAAAATATTCTTTGACAAGGTGCGAGTGTTATTATTCACACGATAGAAGGTTCGTTTAGCCTTATTAAGACAAGATTCCATGAACGCAGATGGGTAACACAACTCACTTCCAATACCGTTGATATTTTCCAATTCGGCATCGATGTATTCCGGACTGGCGATCCTAAGAGCGCGGAGAAACTTGAGGAAAATATGGCCTTTTTAATAGGGGTGTCCAGTCCAGAGTAAAAGTGTACGTAGGACAAATTGTTGTTTTTTCCGATAGATACTAAACTAAACTTAAACCCGGGCTATCCCATGAACACGCACATCCAAAAACGGATTGAGTTGTCTTGTTCCACTTCTAAAGTAAATTTAATGGAGGGATGGTCATTTAACTGAAGGAGGAAGTCATCCAGGTCACGATTCATGGGCCAGTATACAAAAAATATCGTCGACGTACCGCAACCAAGGGATGCCAACCCCCAGGATTCTCGGAATGTAAGTAATTTCAAAAAACTCCATATAAATATTGGAGAGAAGGGGCGACAAAGGGTTGCCCATGGCCATCCCAAAAAACTTGTTGATAATGCTCGCCATTGAAAGTGAATTTACAATCCTTGATACAAGCTTAATAAGCTCCAAAACAGTGTGTGCAGGTAATGGTAAATCATAATTATGTAATTCTCTGGCGAGAATCAAGCATATCATCAATCGGCACTTTTGTGAACAATGAACAAACGTCGAAACTGATCAATCTATCGTTGGTATTAATGCGAACATTATTCAATTTTTCAGTGAGATCCATGGAATTTTTACGTGTGAATCAGAGACAGTTCCAGATGGGGGACAAAACATTAACAAGCCATTTGGAGAGTTTATAGGTAATAGAGCCCACCGAGCTAATAATAGGGCGCATAGGGTTACCCGGTTTGTGTGGTTTTTAATAAGACATAAAGATAAGGCAGAGCAGTGAAGTGGACAAAAAAAGGGGAATTAAATCCTTATGATCTTTGAGAATGCGTTTCAAGCCACTATTGAATGATTTGATGACATCATCCTGTGGGTTTTCCTAAGTTTCACGTATGTGGCGGGGTCCTGAAGCAGCTCATTCATCTTTCCAATGTAATCCACTTTGTCATAATGACTAAGGTGTTAGCCTTGTCTTCTTTAGTAATATGGAGCTCACTATCTTTTTTTAATTGTGAAAGGCTATTGCGGAAACGTTTAGGAAAGTTATCTTCGTAAGAAATTTCGCAGCACCATAGACCAGGCCTTTAACTATGTTAACTAAAAACTGAGGAAGGTTACACTGTTTTTCAAACGAGCAAGACTATGACAAATTTGTAAAGCAGTAGGTTTTTTTAACAATATAAAAGGACATACAAATCCAAGGGCACTTTTTGCATCGTCACTAATTTTTTCGAAGAAAGGTCAACACACTTTGAGCTTGCTTTTTTACTCCACTGACTATTTCGAATGAGACTTTTAATTTTGCGAATCCAAAATGTTTCGAAGTGAAGAAGTTCTCCGACGCAACTCGTTGTAAATTTCATCAACAAAGGTTGGATCCACGGTTGGCTAACACCTAGTCATTATGGACAAAGTGATTACATTGGTGAAAGATGAATGAGCTGCTTCAGGACCCCGCCACATACGTGAAACTTAGGAAGAACCCACGGATGATGTCATCAATCATTCATAGTGGCTTGAAACGCATTCTCAAAGATCATAAGATTTAATTCCCCTTTTTTTGTCCACTTCACCTGCTCTGCCTTATCTTTATGGTCTTATTAAAACCCACAAACCGGTACCCTATGCGCCCTATTATTAGCTCGTGGGCTCTATTACCTATAAACTCTCCAAATGGCTTGTTAATGTTTGTCCCCCATTCTTGGAACTGTCTCTGATTCACACGTAAAAAATTCCATGGATCTCACTGAAAATTGAATAATGTTTCGCATTAATACCAACGATAGATTGATCGTTTCGACGTTTGTTCATTGTTCACAAAGTTCCGATTGATGATATGCTTGACTTTCTCGCCAGAGAATTTACATAATTATGATTTACCATTACCTGCACACACTGTTTTGGAGCTTATTAAGCTTTGTATCAAGGATTGTAAATTCACTTTCAATGGCGAGCATTATCAACAAGTTTTTGGGATGGCCATGGGCAACCCTTTGTCGCCCCTTCTCTCCAATATTTATATGGAGTTTTTTGAAATTACTTACATTCCGAGAATCCTGGGGGTTGGCATCCCTTGGTTGCGGTACGTCGACGATATTTTGTGTATCTGGCCCATGAATCGTGACCTGGATGACTTCCTCCTTCAGTTAAATGACCAAGTCCCCTCCATTAAATTTACTTTAGAAGTGGAACAAGACAACTCAATCCCGTTTTTGGATGTGCGTGTTCATAGGGATAGCCCGGGTTTTAAGTTTAGTATCTATCGGAAAAAAACAAACAATTTGTCCTACGTACACTTTTACTCTGGACATGACACCCCTATTAAAAAGGCCATATTTTCCTCAATGTTTCTCCGCGCTCTTAGGATCGCCAGTCCGGAATACATCGATGCCGAATTGGAAAATATCAACGGTATTGGAAGTGAGTTGTGTTACCCATCTGCGTTCATGGAATCTTGTCTTAATAAGGCTAAACGAACCTTCTATCGTGTGAATAATAACACTCGCACCTTGTCAAAGAATATTTTAGTACTTCCATTTTTCCCGGGCTTCTTAGGCATTGCTAATGTACTTAAACTTTTGGATATCAGTGTAGTTTTTTCATATAACAATATTGTGAAAAACATCATAGTAAAAAATAGCCCTACCAATAATTTAGGCATTATCTATAAAATTGGTGTAAGCAATGTGATTCCTTTTACATAGGTCAGACGGGAAAGGATTTGCAAACGCGTGTAAAACAGCATCAATATTCCGTTAGAACGGGACAGTTGTCCAGTGCCCTTTTTGTCCATTTGTCAGAGTTATCCCATTGTATTGATTGGAATAATGTTTCAGTTTTGTTTCACTCTAGCAACATTGTTAATAGAAATATTCTTGAGTCGGCTATAATTCAACTTACAAATAACCTTAACATGAGTAAAGGTCTGTTTCAACTCGATCCCGTTGCTCTGAATTCCTTCAGAATGGATTTAAACAAAAAGGGCAGGTTGTTAAATCTTTGGTAAAAATTTGTTTTTGTCTTTGTTTTTCCCTTACAATTTTATTTTTCAATTTTTTGCTGTATGCGTGTATGTGTATGTATGTATGTGTATGTGAGTATGTGTGGTCATTGCAGTTAAATGTGTGTATGTATATGTGTGTATATGTATGTATGTATGTGTGTATATGTATGTATGTATGTATGTATGTTATATATATTGTATATATTATATATATATATATATATATATATATATGTATAGTGTATGTACCTTACCTTACCTTACAACCTCACAAAGGTTCTGCGGGATGATTTCTCATTTCGTGAAGGTCAAGCTTGTTATATATATATATATATATATATGTGTGTGTGTGGTGTGTGTGTTGTATATATGTGTGTATATGTATATATATTTGGTTATGTGGGTATACATGTGTACGTGTATTATTTGTAATTTTTCAATTTATATTTATTTTTCTTTATTCTTTTGCGACCTACCGTTTTTCTCAGACAATAATTATAAAAACAATTTGGTAATTTTTTTCCCTTATGCATATATATATATATATATATATATATTCTGTATATATTGCGTTTATATTTCGTATATATACCGTATATATGTTGTATATATTTTTATTGTTCTTTATATATCATCTAGGCATCATTTTGTTTTCCAATTTATATTTACTTGTACTTTTTTATTCGTTTGTGACTATAATATGCATATGTGGTAATTGTTCCCTTATAAATTGGTGTGCCTCTCTTAAAATTTATCTTTCAATTTATTATTATTATTTTTTATTTTTTTAATAATTAATTTTTTTTTTTTTTTTGGTTTATTTCTTTATTTTTTTGACATATATATCAATTTGGCAGCATCTATTAAATCGATTGTAAAACTTCCCTCTTGAGCTTGAATTGGTAGACTCCACTTACAATATTTATATTTATTTTTATTTCTTTATTCTTTTGTGACCTGTTCCATAAAAAAGCCATTTGAATTTATATTGAAGGTCGGCCAAAGTGCTAAAAGTGTCTTTATATATATATATATATATATAGTATATATATATATATATATATATATATATGTATGTATGTATATTTATGGGTTTTTTTTTTATTTGCCTGTTTATTTCTTTATGATTATTTAGGCTGTGACATATATATCACTAAGGCACTATTTTGTAATTAATTTTTTCTCAATTTATATATATATTTATTTTTATTTCTTTATTCTTCTGTGACCATATAAATGTTGGCTCCTCCCCAATTTTTTTCTATGCTTACTATATATATGTATATATATATATATATATATATATATATATATATATATATATATATGTATATATATGTGAATATGTATGTATGTATGTTTATTTTTGTAACCTATATATTGCCTTGATCTGTCCTTTCACTCCAGTGTTCCTGAGGATGTCATTAGACGAAAGCGCTTGAGCACCCCTTTGTGTTTCTTTTTTCCTTCGTGGTTTTATTCATCATATATATATATATATATATATATATATATATATATATATATATATATACACAAACTCAGAATGGTCCCCTGAGAAACTTATATGTTAAACACAGACCGTGCATGGAACAAGGAACTCTTCTGGGAAAATTAAATCCACTATAGTCCCAAAGCTGGATCCTGTCTGCTTTGCAGATAGCTGGTGAGGGAAGCTATATTTATGGGATCTCTTTGCGAGAGACCTGTTGCCCACGTCGGGCTAGCAACATGAAAAAGAAAAACTATGGTATTTGTCATTTACCATTACTTATTCGGACTATAGTGGATTTAATTTTCCAAGAAGAGTTCCTTGTTCCATGCACGGTCTGTGTTTAACATATATATATATATATGATGAATAAAACCACGAAGGGAAAAGAAACACAAAGTGGTGCTCAAGCGCTTTCGTCTAATGACATCCTCAGGAACACTGGAGTGAAAGGAGAGTTCAAGGCAATATATAGGTTAAAAAATAAACATATATATATATTATATATATATATATATATATAGTAAGCATAGAAAAAATTGTGGGAGGAGCAAACACATTTGTATGGAAAAATGACAATTTTAGTACTTTACCCGAAATTCAACATAAATTCAAATGGCTTATTTCCAGCCAATTTTTTATATTTGTTGTCTGAATGGTAAACAGGTCACAAAAGAATAAAGAAATAAAAATAAATATAAATACAAATTGGAAAAAATTACAAAATAATGCCTTAGTGATATATACGTCACAGCCTAAATAACGATAAAGAAATAAACCAACAGATAAAAAACCCAAAAATTATAAGTGGAGTCTACAAATTCAAGCTCAAAAGGAAAGTTTACAATCAATTTAATAGATGATGCCAAAATGATATATATGTCACAAAGAAATAAAGAAATAAACCAAAAAAAATAAATTGAAAAATAAATTGTAAGAGAGGCACACAAATTTATAAGGAAAAAATTACCAAAGGTTTTTTAGTTATTGTCTGAATCATACATACTATGGTCTCAAACGAATAAAAAAGTACAAGTAAATATAAATTGGAAAACAAAATGATGCCTAGATGATATATAAAGAACTATAAAAATATATACAACTTATATAAGGTATATATACGAAATATAAACGCAATATATAAGGAATGTATATATATGCATAAGGGAAAATATTACCAAAGGTTTTTATAATTATTGTCTGAAAAATCGGTAGGTCGCAAAAGAATAAAGAAATAAAAATAAATATAAATTACAAATAATAAAACTACACATGTACACCCGCATAACCAAATATATATACATATACATACGTATATATACATACATACATATATATATATATATATACATTATATATATATATACATACATACACATACCTACATATACACATATATAAGAAATACGCATACAAAAATAAATTGAAAAATAAAATTGTAAGAGAAACATATAGATTTATAAGGAAAACGAGACAAAAAACAAATTTTTACCACAGGTTTAGCAACCTGCCCAATTTATTTTTGTATGAGTATTTCTTATATATGTGTATATGTATGTATGTGTATGTATATATATATATATATATATATATATATATGTATATATTATGTATGTATGTATATACGTATGTATATGTATATATATTTGGTTATGCGGGTGTACATGTGTAGTTTTATTACTTGTAATTTTTCCAATTTAGATTTATTTTTATTTCTTTATTCTTTTGTGACCTACCGATTTTTCAGACAATAATTATAAAAACCTTTGGTAATTTTTTCCCTTATACATATATATATACACATTCCTTATATATTGCGTTTATATTTCGTATATATACCTTATATAAGTTGTAACCTATATATTTTTATAGTTCTTTATATATCATCTAGGCATCATTTTGTTTTCCAATTTATATTTACGTGTACTTTTTTATTCGTTTGTGACCATAGTATGTATGATACAGACAATAACTAAAAACCTTTGGTAATTTTTTCTTTATAAATTTGTGTGCCTCTCTTACAATTTATTTTTCAATTTATTTTTTTTGGTTTATTTCTTTATTTCTTTGTGACATGTATATCATTTTGGCATCATCTATTAAATTGATTGTAAACTTTCCTTTTGAGCTTGAATTTGTAGACCACTTATAATTTTTTTTTTTTTTTATCTGTTGGTTTATTTCTTTATGGTTATTTAGGCTGTGACGTATATATCACTAAGGCATTTTTTGTAATTTTTTCCAATTTATATTTATATTTATTTTATTTCTTATTCTTTTGTGACTGTTTCCATTCAGACAATAAATATAAAAAATTGGCTGGAAATAAGCCATTTGAATTTATGTTGAATTTCGGGCAAAGTACTAAAATTGTCATTTTTCCATACAAATGTGTTGCTCCTCCCACAATTTTCTATACTTACTCTATATATATGTTTATTTTTTTAACCTATATATTGCCTTGAACTCTCCTTCACTCCAGTGTTCCTGAGGATGTCATTAGACGAAAGCGCTTGAGCACCACTTTGTGTTTCTTTTCCCTTCGTGGTTTTATTCATCATAAATATTTTTCACGTGTCACTTTCGTGAAATAATTTTCATATATATATATATATATATATATATAATATATATATGTGTGTGGTGTGTGTGTGTGTGTGTGTGTGTGTGTGTGTGTGTGTGTGTGTGTAAAATCTGGATTATTCCGGTTACTGAAATTGTAAACGGAATCATAAAATAATCAAATTTTTCAGTCGGATTTGGATTCGAGCATGTTTTCGACTGGATACGATTACCACCAATTTGTATTGGTATTTCCGAAACGTTTGCTGATGATCGGATAAATGACTGTTTCTTTAAGAGCTTATAAAATTATGTGTTACAGAGAATCTGTGTAACTAAGGATTTCATGAAATCCCTAAAATGTTCAGGGATTTCGTGTAAGGTTAAATCGTCATATTTTCGTTAAAACTAAGGGGAAAGTTATTGAATGTCCGGTTAGATCAACTGTACGCCCTTGACGATTGGTTAGGTTAAGTCGTAATATTTTCGTTAAAACTAACGAAAATATTACAACTTAACCTTACATCACTGAACATTTTAGGGAATTCATGAAATCCCTAGTTATACAAATTCCCTGTAACATATTACAGAATTAACAGATTCGATTAATGAATTTAGGAAGGGTGAATTTGTAATCACATGACGATAGTGTAAACAGATCGTGGGTTGTTTCCTTCAGGCGTTTGTCATAATCAGTTGCCATATTTCTATTTTTCAAATCGGTGGGCACACTGCTCGTGTGGAGAGTTGCACTAGCGGATTTACCGTGGGGGACGGCGCCCCAAAATTGGTCAATTTGGCGCCCCTTTTTGTCAATTTGGTGCCCCTTCTGGTCAATCTTGGCGCCCCTTCCAAATGCTTTATTTTTTTAGAATAATTTTTTATTTTCTAAAAGCAAAAAAGTACATACTTTTAAATTATAAAAATATCAACATCACCCTTGTAAATACCTGGCAACTACCTTTCAATCTTATTTTTAGAAACTGCGTATAAAAATAATATTTCCCTTCGTATATTCAATTAAATTATGCTTTCCAGCTTTCCATGTTCTTTTATTAATGGTTGTAAGCATTTGCAGACACAAGGTTAATGTGCCTTTGGCGTAGTATTCACATTCACGATCTTCCTCTCTCTAAATGACTGATTCAGGTAATACTTTGAACAGATGGATTAGATAACGTCAATCAAATTATGATAGTTCCAATATTTACTACGAGAAACCTGGTCTTTAAAAACAATTCAGTAAATGCTAAAAATTTGCCTGCTGATGCTTAAAGGGTTAACTAATGTATTTTTAATTCCAGTGTATGTAATTATATTTATATATAATTAAACATTATTTTGGCGCAATAAAAATATTTGCTTGCAGAGAGCAGAGCATAGATTAAAGTAATAACGCAATAATATATATATATATATAAATATATATATATATATATATGATGAATAAAACCACGAAGGAAAAGAAACACAAAGGGGTGCTCAAGCGCTTTCGTCTAATGACATCCTCAGGAACACTGGAGTGAAAGGACAGATCAAGGCAATATATAGGTTACAAAAATAAACATACATACCATACATATACATATACATATATATATATATATATATATATATATATATATATATATATATATATATATATACATATATATAGTAAGCATAGAAAAAATTGTGGGAGGAGCAAACACATTTGTATGGGAAATTGACACTTTTAGCACTTTGGCCGACATTCAATATAAATTCAAATGGCTTGTTTATGGAACAGGTCACAAAAGAATAAAGAAATAAAAATAAATATAAAAATTAATTACAAATAGTGCCTTAGTGATATATATGTCACAGCCTAAATAACCATAAAGAAATAAACCTACAAATAAAAAACCACAAATATACATATACACATATATATTCCCATACATATATTATAATATATATATATATATATATATATATATATTATATATATATATATATATACACACATACACACATATATATATATATATACATATTCAAATGGCTTGTTTATGGAACAGGTCACAAAAGAATAAAGAAATAAAAATAAATATAAATATAAATAAGGAAAAAAAAAATTACAAAATAATGCCTTAGTGATATATATGTCACAGCCTAAATAACCATAAAGAAATAAACCAACAGATAAAAAAACAAAAATTGTAAGTGGAGTCTACAAATTCAAGCTCAAAAGGGAAGTTTACAATCAATTTAATAGATGATGCCAAATTGATATATATGTCACAAAGAAATAAAGAAATAAACCCCCCAAAAAAAAAAAAAATTAAAAAATAATAAAAAATAATAATAAATTGAAAAATAAATTTTAAGAGAGGCACACCAATTTATAAGGGAAAAATTACCAAAGGTTTTTTTAGTTATTGTCTGAATCATGCATACTATGGTCACAAACGAATAAAAAAGTACAAGTAAATATAAATTGGAAAAACAAAATGATGCCTAGATGATATATAAAGAACCATAAAAATATATACAACATATATAAGGTATATATACGAAATATAAACGCAATATATACAGAATATATATATATATATATATGCATAAGGGAAAAAATTACCAAAGGTTTGTTTTTATAATTATTGTCTGAAAAAACGGTAGGTCGCAAAAGAATAAAGAAATAAAAATAAATATAAATTGAAAAAATTACAAATAATACAACTACACATGTATACCCGCATAACCAAATATATATACATATACATACATATATACAAACACACACACACACATATATATACAGGGTGGGCCGTAAGTTTCCATACATAGGAAAAATAAACATTTTTTTATGGACAACCATTTTTATTTATATAATATGCTCTACATGGTTGCCATTGTTTTGAAAACACATTTCAATACGTGTTCCCCACTGTTGATGAACACGCATTAGCACAGTTGACGTTATGCTTGTAATGGCGTTGGTGATACGTTCCTTTAGATGATTTATGTCTCGTATCTTTTCCTGATACACCATGGCCTTCAAGTGCCCCCAAAGATAGAAATCAAGGGGGGTGAGATCTGGGGATCTGGGAGGCCACTCCACAGGACCACGCCGACCAATCCAAGCATCCGGAAACTGCTGATCCAAATACCGACGCACGTGAAGACCATAATGAGGTGGAGCTCCATCTTGCTGGAAGTAAACTGGGAAGTTACCTTCCTCGTTTAGCAGGGATGGGAAAATCTCTTCTTGCAACATGTTAAGATACCTTTCGGCATTAAGATTTCCACTGACAAAAATTGGTCCAATAATTCTGTCACCCCATATCCCGGCCCACACCATCACTTTACCGGCACCTTGCATCTTCGTTGGACTCAGCCAGTTAGGGTTAGCATTACTCCAATAACGTATGTTTTGCCGATTAACCTCTCCATTGACGTAAACATTTGCTTCATCAGTAAACAAGATCTTACACGCATATTCTTAGGGTATCTGAAACATAAAAACAAACGTTTAATTTTCCTATGTATGGAAACTTACGGCCCACCCTGTATATATATATATATATATATATACACATACAAGCTTGACCTTCGCGAAGTGAGAAATCATCGCGCGGAACCTTTGTATGGTTGTAAGGTAAGGTAAGGTACATACACATATATACATATATATATATATATATATATATACACATATATATACACATATATACATACATATACATATACACACATACATACATACATATACATATACACACATATACATATACACACATATACATACACACACATTTAACTGCAATGACCACTCACATACTCACATACACATACATACATACACATACACGCATACAGCAAAAAATTGAAAAATAAAATTGTAAGAGAAACCTACAGATTTATAAGGAAACAAAGCCAAAAACAAATTTTTACCAAAGATTTAACAACCTGCCCTTTTTGTTTAAATCCATTCTGAAGGAATTCAGAGCAACGGGATCGAGTTGAAACAGACCTTTACTCATGTTAAGGTTATTTGTAAGTTGAATTATAGCCGACTCAAGAATATTTCTATTAACAATGTTGCTAGAGTGAAACAAAACTGAAGCATTATTCCAATCAATACAATGGGATAACTCTGACAAATGGACAAAAAGGGCACTGGACAACTGTCCCGTTCTAACGGAATATTGATGCTGTTTTACACGCGTTTGCAATCCTTTCCCGTCTGACCTATGTAAAAGGAATCACATTGCTTACACCCAATTTTATAGATATGCCTAAATTATTGGTAGGGCTATTTTTTACTATGATGTTTTTCACAATATTGTTATATGAAAAAAACTACACTGATATCCAAAAGTTTAAGTACATTAGCAATGCCTAAGAAGCCCGGGAAAAATGGAAGTACTAAAATATTCTTTGACAAGGTGCGAGTGTTATTATTCACACGATAGAAGGTTCGTTTAGCCTTATTAAGACAAGATTCCATGAACGCAGATGGGTAACACAACTCACTTCCAATACCGTTGATATTTTCCAATTCGGCATCGATGTATTCCGGACTGGCGATCCTAAGAGCGCGAGAAACATTGAGGAAAATATGGCCTTTTTAATAGGGGTGTCATGTCCAGAGTAAAAGTGTACGTAGGACAAATTGTTTTTTTTTTTTCCGATAGATACTAAACTTAAAACCCGGGCTATCCCTATGAACACGCACATCCAAAACGGGATTGAGTTGTCTTGTTCCACTTCTAAAGTAAATTTAATGGAGGGGACTTGGTCATTTAACTGAAGGAGGAAGTCATCCAGGTCACGATTCATGGACCAGATACACAAAATATCGTCGACGTACCGCAACCAAGGGATGCCAACCCCCAGGATTCTCGGAATGTAAGTAATTTCAAAAAACTCCATATAAATACTGGAGAGAAGGGGCGACAAAGGGTTGCCCATGGCCATCCCAAAAACTTGTTGATAATGCTCGCCATTGAAAGTGAATTTACAATCCTTGATACAAAGCTTAATAAGTTCCAAAACAGTGTGTGCAGGTAATGGTAGACCATGGTTATGTAATTCTCGGGCGAGAAAGTCAAGCATATCATCAATCGGCACTTTTGTGAACAATGAACAAACGTCGAAACTGATCAATCTATCGTTGGTATTAATGCGAACATTATTCAATTTTTCAGTGAGATGTGACCATAGTATGCATGATTCAGACAATAACTAAAAAACCTTTGGTAATTTTTCCCTTATAAATTGGTGTGCCTCTCTTAAAATTTATTTTTCAATTTATTATTATTATTTTTTATTATTTTTAATTTTTTTTGGGGGGGGGGGGTATTTCTTTATTTCTTTGTGACATATATATCAATTTGGCATCATCTATTAAATTGATTGTAAACTTCCCTTTTGAGCTTGAATTTGTAGACTCCACTTACAATTTTTGTTTTTTTATCTGTTGGTTTATTTCTTTATGGTTATTTAGGCTGTGACATATATATCACTAAGGCATTATTTTGTAATTTTTTTTTTCCCTTATTTATATTTATATTTATTTTTATTTCTTTATTCTTTTGTGACCTGTTCCATAAACAAGCCATTTGAATATGTATATATATATATATATATATATATATTATATATATATATAGTATGTGTGTATATATATATATATATGTGTGTATATGTATATTTGTGGTTTTTTATTTGTTGGTTTATTTCTTTATGGTTATTTAGGCTGTGACATATATATCACTAAGGCACTATTTTGTAATTAATTTTTATATTTATTTTTATTTTTTTATTCTTTTGTGACCTGTTCCATAAACAAGCCATTTGAATTTATATTGAATGTCGGCCAAAGTGCTAAAAGTGTCAATTTCCCATACAAATGTGTTTGCTCCTCCCACAATTTTTTCTATGCTTACTATATATATGTATATATATATATATATATATATATATATATATATATATATATATATATATATGTATGTATGTTTATTTTTGTAACCTATATATTGCCTTGATCTGTCCTTTCACTCCAATGTTCCTGAGAATGTCATTAGACGAAAGCGCTTGAGCACCCCTTTGTGTTTCTTTTCCCTTCGTGGTTTTATTCATCATAAATATTTTTCACGTGTCACTTTCGTGAAATAATTTTTCATATATATATATATATATATATAACTGCAAACACGCAGTATAATTAACGTAAAGAACGACGCTTTGTATAGGAGAATTATCCGCGCAAGATGAGAACGAAAGAACGAAACAAATGAAAAAATGAGGTAACCACCCGGGAATCGAACCCGGGATCTTCCGATTGCCGGTCAGATATGATAACCATTACACCACGGGCCTCACTCAAACAATTGTCGTAATTCCTCTACATACGCGCAGAAACCAATGCCCCAAAGGGGCACCTCCCGCATGCCGTAACATTATATACATTATAACTGCAAACACGCTCTCATCTTGCGCGGATAATTCTCCTATACAAAGCGTCGTTCTTTACGTTAATTATACTGCGTGTTGCAGTTATAATGTATATAATGTTACGGCATGCGGGAGGTGCCCCTTTGGGGCATTGGTTTCTGCGCGTATGTAGAGGAATTACGACATTTGTTTGAGTGAGGCCCGTGGTGTAATGGTTATCATATCAGACCGGCAATCGGAAGATCCCGGGTTCGATTCCCGGGTGGTTACCTCATTTTTTCATTTGTTTCGTTCTTTCGTTCTCATCTTGCGCGGATAATTCTCCTATACAAAGCATCGTTCTTTACATATATATATATATATATATATATATATATATATATATTGGGAGGCCCTTAAGCAGTACTTTTCTGATTTCCTATGGAGTGATTACTGCTTTCGTGACCGGGGCATAGAGGCATACATTCGATATTCTTTTACTACTACTACTAATGCAAAAATCTTGGTTTAACTTTGCTTGTTCTTATGCTATCCGCAACAGAGAGGAGGTTTTCAGAAGGTACCGTCCCCATCCAAATCTTGACTCTCGCATAACTTATATTTTGGCCCGAAATCGTGCAAAATCCGTCCTTCAACTAGCCAAAAACTCCTTCATCCGACAAAAATGTACAAACCTATTTATTTCTAATTATTCTTGCTCTTTCTGGCACCTTTTTTTTTATGCAGGAAAGAGGGGCCTAGGGCAAATGCCCGCAAAAGCGCCCCTCCCATAGAAGAAGAAGAGAGCCAAAATCAAGGTCCAGGGTTTTCGAGAAGCCTAGACACTCTGCGTTTGAAACATGGGAGGTCATAGACAGGAGGAAAGGTGGATTGAGGAAGATTGTTCCAGAGTTGACCAGTTGAGTAGATGAAAGACTGAAAATATCGATTAACCCTTGCATTAGATAATGGAACAGAAAAGGAATGAGAAAGTGTAAAAAGTCTGGTACTGCGTGCTCTCCTTAAAGGAGGAGGCATGCAGTTAGAGAGTTCGGAAGAGCAATGTCCGTTATGATAGCGATAGTAAAGAGAGAGTGAGGCAACATTACGGCGAAGAGAGAGAGAGATTGAAGACAATCAGTAAGAGGCGGGGAATTGATGAGTCGAAAAGCCTTTGATTCCACCCAGTCAAGTACGGCTGTGTGGGTTGAAACACCCGATACATGAGAAGCATACGCCATACAGGGGCGAACAAGACCCCTGTACAGAGACAGCAACTGAGTGGGGGTGAAAAAACTGCGGAGGCGGTACAACACACCTAACCTCTTAGAAGCTGTTATAGAAAAAAGTATATGTGATCTTTCCAGGAAAGATCATGAGAAAAGGAAACGCCAAGAATGTTAAGAGAAGAGGAAGGATTCAGTTGTGTGTTGTTGAAGGTAAGGGGATAGTCATGTGAAAGAGTGTGACTAGTAGACAGATGGAGGAACTAAGTTTTTGAGGCATTGAAAGCCACAAGGTTTTCTCTTCCCCAAGCAGAGATAGCAGAAAGATCAGAGGTCAGGTGCTCCATACTACACTACGCGAATCATGGAGTGACTGTTGAGAGGGACGCTTTGGGGAGCGGGTGGGGAAATGAAGAGTGGAATCATCGGCATAGGAGTGAGTAGGAGAGGAAGTGCGAATTAAAAGAGCATTAATAAATAAAATGAAAAGAGTGGGTGACAGGGCAGAACCTTGAGGAACACTACTGTTAATAGCTTCAGGAGAAGAACAGTGGCCATCTACAACCGCAGCTATAGATCAGCCATAAAAGAAATTAGAGATGAAGAAACAGATAGAAGGATAGAACCCGAAGGAGGGCAGTTTTGAAATTAAAGATTTTTGCCAGACTCTATCAATAGCAAAAGCGCAATAGCAAAAGTTTCACCGAAATCCCGAAAGGAGGATGACCAAGATCGCCAGTAGAGCGTCCCTTTCGGAATCCATCCTGACGATCTGAAAGAAGATTGTCAGAAGAAGGTGTTTAAGAATCTTCCTATTAAGGATAGATTCAAAAACTTTGGAAAGGTAAGAAATCAAAGCAATTGGACAATAGTTGGAGTGTTGAGAGCGGTCACTCTTTGGGACAGGCTGAATGAAAGCGAACTTCCAGCAGGAAGGAAACGTACCAGATGAGAGACAAAGACGAAAGAGTTTGCCTGGGCAGGGTATCAGCACAGAATCACAGTTCTTAAGAACAACGGGAGGAACACTATCACGACCATACGCCCTCGTAGAGTTGATCGCAGATAGGGCAGAAAAAACATCTTTAGAAGAGATTCTAATTTCAGACATAATAAAGTCAGAGGGGGAAAGGAGATGGAGGAACAGCACCGGAATCGTCCAGGGTTGAATTGTAAGCGAAAGTTTGAGCGAAGAGTTCAGCTTTGTTAGGAGAAGAGACAGCAACTGTGCCGTCAGAATGGAAAAGAGGAGGGAAAGAAAAAAAAGTAAAGTTTAAGGGGTTCTCAGCTAGATGCCAGAAAAAGCGAGAATTAAAATTGGATAGATTTTCACATTTTTGTCGGATGAAGGAATTTTTGGCGAGTCGAAGAACAGATTTTCACGATTCCTGGTAGAAATATAAGCTGAGTGAGAGTCAGGAGTTGGATGGCGACAGTACTTTCTGGAAGCCTCCTCTCTGTTGCGGATAGCATTAGAACAAATAAAGTTAAACGAAGGTTTTTTGCATTAGTAGTAAGAATAAATATGGAATGTACGCCTCCATGCCCGAGAGAATTACCTCTGTGATGCACTCAGCACACCCAGAAGGGCCCCGGCCACGGAAGCAGTAATCATTCCATGGGAAATCACAGAATTACTGCCTAAGGGCCTCCCAATCAGCGGCGCCGAAGTGCCAAAGCCAGAAGTGGAGACATTTATGGTCCCCTCCCCATGGGTTTCCGAGGCTCTTGAAGTTCATGACATTTTTTTTTTAATTTTGAAAAGATTATGTAGTGAGTAAGATGCATGTGTATGTAGTGAGGAATAGGGAGAGAAGTGTGTGTTTGAGAGCATGTTGGACTGCTCACAGGGTAGATGAGACACGGAAAAAGACCAGCTAAGGAGGACAGTGACAGGAGAAATGGGAGTTCCTTCACTCCCTATCTTCTGTCTAACGCCCCCGCCTGGAGTACTTCCCTGGTCGATTGGTGACTACAATCTCTTCCGGTGAGATTGTAGACCTAGTCAAGAACCTCTCCAACAACTTTACTTCTTCTTCCTTCCCGCCTCTTTTTAATTCTGACGGCTCAGTTTCCGTCTCTTCTCTTGATAAAGCTGAACTCCCCGCTCAAACTTTCGTCTCCAATTCAACTCTGGACGATTCCGGTGCTGTTCTTCCATCTCCTCCTCCCTCTGATTTAATTATGTCTGAAATTATAATCTCCTTCAACGACTTTTTTTATATCCTCGCTGGACTGAACTCTAGGAAGGCGTATGGTCCTAATGGTGTCCCTTCTGTTGTTCTCAAAACCTGTGCTTCTGCTGATACTTTGCCGAGGCAAACTCTCGTTTTTTTCTTTCACCTGGTAGTTTTCTTTCCTGATGGAAGTTCGCTTTCATTCAGCTTGTCTTAAAGAAGGGAGACCGCTCTCAACCCTCCAACTATTGTCCAATTGCTTTGATTTCTTGTCTTCTAAAGTGTTTGAGTCTATCCTTAATAGAAAGATTCTTAAACACCTCTCTTCTCACACTCTTCTTTCAGGTCGTCAGTATGGGTTCCGCGAGGGACGCTCTACTGGCAATCTTCTTGCTTATCTCTCTGACTCTTGGTCATCCTCCTTTTGAGATCTCGGTGAAACCTTTGCTATTGCGTTGGACATATCAAAAACTTTTCATAGAGTCTGGCACAAATCTTAGTTTCCAAACTGCCCTCCTTCGGTTTCTATCCTTCTGTCTGTGCCTTCATCTCTGATTTCCTTTCTGGCCGATCTTTAGCTGCTGTTATAGATGGCCAATGTTCTCCTAAATCTATTAATATGGTGTCCCTCAGGGTTCTGTCCTGCCACCCACTCTTTTCCTTTTATTTATCAATATTAAGTCGCACTTCATGTCCTATCCACTCCTATGCCGATGATTCCATTCTTCACTTTTCCATCCGCTTCACAACGCGTCCCTCTCAACAGACACTCAATGCTTCAAGTGGGACGGCTATGGAACACCAGCCCGACCGGGTTTTTCGTTTTTGTTTTAGACCCGCATGAAAGTGGGGAAAACTGTTTTTTTTTAACACTTTGACTGCCAAGCCACAATCCCGAAAATTTCACCCAGGGCCAAAAAAATTTTGTGTACGATTTTGATTCTAAATAATCATAGATTAGGTATGGTACTACTTATTTGGTGATATTCAGGTAAACTACTGAGGTACAGTTATTATTATTATTATTTTAAAGTTACCTGCAGGGGCCATGTCACCCACATATGGGTGACGAATGTGGGCCATGTTAGCCATATGTGGCCATGTCACCCACATATGGGTGACAAATATTTGAGATTACCTGCAGGTGCCATGTCACCCACATATGGGTGACGAATGTGGGCCATGTTAGCCATATGTGGCCATGTCACCCATATGTGGCCATGTCACCCATATGTGGGTGACATTAAATTTTAATGTTTTTTCTCTATTTCAGACTAAAATAATTCATAAGTAAAAATCAGTTCCTGTATATTACTAGCATTAATAATTATCCATAAATGAGTAGACAGAGACCTTTGAAACGTGTGAGACTTAGTGAACTACTTGACAGATATCGAGTGATGTCTCAGAAGGCGATTCAGATGATTCAGTTAGAGATCCCGATTACGAACAATTTGAGGGATTTGATTCTCCTGATGAAGATGATCAGCGTGTAGCGACAATTTACCAGAAATGTTGGATGCAATGGGTATGGAGGAAGATGACGAAGAAAGCGATGATGAAGAAACTGCACCTGAGTGGTCCAATTTCAGTCAGAGGACTAAGCAATTTCCTTTTACAGGAACAGAGGGGGTACGTCCCGATATACCATCCTCTATAACATCAATTGAAGCCTTTCAACTGTTTATAGATGACGAAGTTTTAGACCATTTGGTTGAACAAACTAATTTATATGCCGAACAAGTCACTTCACAGAGAGAAAGAACGCTTAACAGGAGACACAATAAGTGGGTACCAACAACAAAGGAAGAGATTAAAAAATTTATTGGGCTTCTCCAGTGGATGGGCTTGGTAAGAATGGGGGCAATTGCAGACTATTGGAAGAGTAATCATTTATATAAAAATTATATAACAGAGAAGACAATGAGTCGAAACAGGTTCGAGCTCCTGTTGAGTTGTTTTCATTTTGCAGACAACACGACAATTGAGAGAGGCAACCGTTTGGGGAAAATTCAGCCTCTGATTGATCTTCTGGTAAGGAAATTTCAGGCAGCCTTTTTACCTGGGAGTGATGTTGTAGTAGATGAGACTGGTCCCATGGCGGGGGAGATTAATTTTTCGCCAGTATATCCCCACTAAAGCCCATAAGTATGGGATAAAGTTATTCAAGCTCTGCTCACCGGAAGGCTATACATACAACCTTTCCGTTTATTCAGGAAAATCAAGGGAAGGCACCAGGCAGGTGGGATTAGCAAAAACGGTTTGCACAGACTTGATGTGTAACCTTCAGAATCAAGGTCGAACATTGTACGTAGACAATTTCTACACCAGCTATGAACTAGCTCTTTCGTTTCTCAAGATGAAGACCCATGTAGTTGGGACATTACGTAAGAATAAAAGTAATATGCCCAAAGAAGTAATGAATGCCCAGCTCAAAAAGGGGGACATGATTGCCAGAGAAGAACAAAATGGAATTGTGGTGCTAAAGTGGAAGGACAAGAGAGATGTCAGACTGCTTTCCACGAAACATAGACCAGAAATGGTGGAAATCAGGGAGGGGAGTGGAGATGAGCAAGAACCTATTGACCAACCTGGGCCATCTACTAGAGAGTGTAGACAACGTAAACATAGAAAGGTCACAAAAAAAACATTAGGTGTACTTGCGTACAACAAGGGAAAGTCTGGCATAGATTTGTCAGACCAACTGTCCTCTTACGCCACAACTCTTCGGAAAGGTGTGAAGTGGTATAGGAAACTTGGAGTGGAACTTCTGCTAGGCATGGCTGTAGTAAATGCTCTCGTAATCTACAAGAGAGTAACTGGCACAAAAATTAAAATAAAACATTTCCGGGAGTCTATCACATCAGTCCTTTTGGAATGGAACAAACCACAAGATACAGAAAGCCATCATGTAACACTACCCACATACTTCAAACAAAAAGAGATGCTAATAAAAAAATCAGAAGAGCATGTAAGCTGTGCTATGAAAAAACAAAGAGAGAAAAGGGTAGAGATGAAGCACGCAAACACGCCAATAAGGTCTATTCATACTGTCCAGAGTGTGAAGGAGAACCATTCCTTTGTTTGGAATGTTTTGCATCTCAGCATAAAAAGTGATTTGTTCATTGTTATTTGTTTATTCAGTGTCATTAAATTTCTTTCTATTACAAGACAGTGCATTTACTGTATATTTTCTCTTCAATTAGTTTGGTTATATTTTTGTACACAAGGAAATGTTTAGTTGTAATTTTGTTTTCAAAAGGTAGCTATGGTTTAGCCTTTTTACTACCAAAATTAGTTTCATTACTGTAATTTTGAATATAAAGTTGTATTTGTAAAAAACATACATGCAAAAACATTATAATTAAAAAAAAAAAAGATGGGTTCAAATTTCCAACTGGCTCCCCGTGCCGGAACCTGGATTCGTTATCGAAACTGAAAGTTGGATAAAATTCACATTTAACATCAGAGGGCCACATAACATATTTCAAAACTTTCCTCAGGGTCCACACTACTCAAATACCATAGAAAAATGCATGTACCGTCAGTCAAATTGGGTGACGGATCTTCAAATGAAATCAATACTGTCACCCATATAGGGTGACCCGGCTTCATATGGTAAAGCCGTGTCACCTATATGGGTGACACGGTACTGGAGAACACCAAGCACAGGCCGTGCGGGATAAGCTGCAAGAATGGGAATTGAGTGACAGAGTTGTTGGAATGAGTTTTGACACTACCGCATCAAATACGGGACATCACTCCGGGGCTTGCGTCCTCTTAGAACAAAAACTTGGAAAAGATCTCTACTTGCCATGCAGACATCACATCATGGAATGCAACAAGTTAATTTATGATTATGTAGGATGCGTATTTATGCATCTAATAAGATAGAAGTTAAAGTAGCTATTCGAGTCATGGTTTTAGGCAAAGGGTAGTACTGTACAGTAGTCTTCATTATCACTCCTCGTATCTTAATTGCCCCATTTCAAAGTGCTTCACGGGGGATCATCCCAGATACCTTATCTCTATGGCAGTAACCCATAAACTGCATCACACACGCGGGTATCTGCCTTCTCTCATTGCCTATCAAATGGTATTTTCTCATTGGTATATGGTGTTGTATATATTATCAACGGTATTGTGTATATTATTTTTATCATAATATTTCTGCTAAAATTAAAATCGTCCGTTAACTAAATACTACCTAGTTCATAATGATAAATTTAGCTTCAAATTAAACTTAACTTCGATGTTGTGTTGCATAAAAATAGATTTTTGAAGGATAATAAAACACTTGAGCGCATAGTACTGTATACAAGTTTTTAAAAAAATACCAATGTGTATAAATGAAGTAATACAGTACATTCAAACTAAGAAAATGCCAGAAATTTAGCTGAGGTTAAATTAAAGTACAGAATTATTGAGGTGAAAACATGCAGGTATTTCTTTTCTTAAACACAGCTAATACTGTACTCAACTGAAGTCAACTTTGTTGTCACTTTCCCTCATCTGATTTCTGCCACTAGTTAAATTTGGTAACATTAAACCCCAGAAATAATACCCCAAAATACACACTGATAACCAATATGGTCATTATTATTATTATTATTATTATTATTATTATTATACTGTATACTCGTATGCCTCATATTTTTCGGTCATACAAAATAAAAAATATACTGTAGCTCTTAAAGTTTCAAGTATTGAAAACATTCTGCATCTGGCATCAGAAGTGAATATATACGATATCGTATAGATGCCCCACACATGAGAATTGAGAAACAAAATTATATCAGCAAGTCAGACTAGTCAGTTGCCAGTTCATCATCGAAGGAGGAACTAGTGTCGGTGATTTTCAACATGGCATCCGTAAAAAAGTATTATAAATGAAAACTAATTATTATTATTATTTTTAGTTTTTTAGTTTTCAGTTGTTTGGTTTATGAATTGAAGTTTATCACAATTCTAAACTGAATTAATTTTATTCAGATTTAGTGCATTTAATACAGGATTTATTTACTGTATATTAGGGTGGTCCTTATTTTCGAATGTCTGAATTATTTATCATGCTCCCAACCTCTTATATGGTGGCAATTATCACAAAAATAATCCTCAAAATATCCTCAAACAAACAGAAATTTGCGCGCCAATTTGCCATTGCCCCATATGCATGCCGGTTAGATATGAGAAGTGTTAACCCTCTTCAGATCGAGTTGTTTTTTACACAACTAATTAAAACTAGGTTTGTAAATAGTTCCTGCAATTAGATCACTACGGGGCTCCACTGTACTATCTCAAGATGTTTTTCAATAACATGACATGAAACTCAATAAAAAACAATGTTTAGCATCTTTGTAATTTAGCATTAATATGCACAATTCTACTATTTGTTGTAGGCGATAGATGGCATCCCATTACTCGTGGTATGTATGCGCTGCCTGACATACAGCGCAATGCACTACAGTTCAGTGTCTCTCTTGCTGCTACATGGATACGAGCGTATCTGCTCAGTGCTTATCTGAGATAATAGGGTTAAGCGTTCATCATCCTTTGAACTTTGTTTTGCAATTTGATTAATATTTTAGGAATAGTGAATCGAAATAACTTCTGTATTTATTTAGCAAATTGTACTGTAATGGCAAAACACACCAGATCAAGCAATGCTGCGGTTTAGCTTGTGGACAAAACGTCGGAGAAGCTGACAGGGCAAAAGCTCCTATCCATCGGAGAGGTCCTTGCAGTCTTCCTCCACAATCATCTTTCGCTTCATAAACCAATTCGTGAAGCAGCCACTTATGTGATGAATGAAATTTTGGAGTTTTGGGCCCGCGCTCGAGTCCCCGTAAAGCGGAAAGATCACATTGTTGGGAAAATAAAGAAGTTAAACAAAGAATGGCAGCTGCTTCGAAAAAACAAGAACCAGCGTTCAGAAACCCAAATCAGGAAGGAAGAAGAGTTCAATTCTCAGATGGAGAACCTTTTCGACATCGCTCATGAAAATGCTATTCAAATGCTCAAAAACGAAGAGGATCGCCAATTCCTGGTAGCCCAACGGGAGCCAGGCAGACGTGGGACGATGGGTTCTGTGGATACCGTACTGTCAAAAACGAAGCAAAAAGTTACAAAAAGAAAAGCAGCTCAAGATATGCAGCTACGGAAAGCCAAAGAAGAAGCGGAAGCATCCTGTTCTATTGGAACGCTGGCGTCATCAATTAGCAGTAACGAACATTCTTCAGATGAACCACAAGAAACCTGTGGTGGTGAGCCTCTTCCAAAACGAAGCCGTGGCGTAAATAACATTTTGACTCCGGCATTTGTTTCAGCTTTAGACCGTTCTTCAATCACTGACAGAAAGGCAACAATTGTAATAGCGGAAACTGCCCGCAGTCTGGGACATGACCTGAGAAAACTGACCATTAATCGGTCATCAGTGAAGCGAGCTCGGGAGCGTCATCGTGCCAAGACAGCAGAAACTTTGAAAAAAAATTAGCAGACGATGTTCCCTTGATTATTCACTGAGATGGCAAACTCCTAGTGGACCTCACAGGGAAAGAGCGTGTGGACCTGCTCTCTGTTCTAGTGTCTGGACTGGGAATGCAACAGCTTCTTGGAGTCCCCAAAATTCCGTCTGGTACTGGAGAACACCAAGCACAGGCCGTGCGGGATAAGCTGCAAGAATGGGAATTGAGTGACAGAGTTGTTGGAATGAGTTTTGACACTACCGCATCAAATACGGGACATCACTCCGGGGCTTGCGTCCTCTTAGAACAAAAACTTGGAAAAGATCTCTACTTGCCATGCAGACATCACATCATGGAACTTGTTTTTGGTGCAGCTTTCCAGGCCTGTATGGAACCAACTTCTGGGCCTGAAGTCCTCTTGTTCAAAAGATTTCAGCGTTTCTGGCCTCAATTGGATACGAGTCAGTTTTCATCGGGTATTGATGACCAGGAAGTTGAAGCATCTACGAGAGAACAACGTCCCAGTCTGATCAACTTCGCTTTGTACCAGCTGTCACAAGATTATGCAAGGGATGACTACAAAGAGTTCCTAGAGTTAGCTCTTCCTTTCTTGGATCGAGCAGAGTCCCACGGCTTTCATCACTCTTTTAAAGCTCCTGGCGCCATGCATCACGCTCGCTGGTTATAGAAAGTGTTGTATTCCTTCAAGATATGGATGTTCCGGAAACAGTTTAAATTAACAGCCCAGGAGGAGCGCAGCCTACGGGATATCTGCGTATTCACCTTCACTACTTACATGAGGGCCTGGTGGTTCCGTGCCCCATTGCCAGCAGCTGCACCGCTGGAAGATCTGAATCTGATGAAGGCTTTGTCCAGTTATCTACATACAATGATTGCAAAGCCTACAACAGCCAAATTCAGTGACCACTTGTGGTATCTCTCTGAGAGCTTGGTTGCATTAGCGCTGTTTGATCCAGAAGTTTCTGTGGCTACGAAGAGGGCTATAATAAGGTTATGGAGTCCAAAGAAAGAGATGAGGATGCACGAAAAAAGTTCAACAAAACAGCTTTCAAGTCGACAATGACCCTGGATGCCTTCGCCTCAAAACAATCGAAGAAGCTATTCGTTTATTTCAACCTGTCGCAGGATTTCTTGGAGAAAGATCCTAATGACTGGAATTCCTTTCCCTCATTCCAAGACGCTACAAGAGATGATTCTATCATAATTGTGATCAATGATAATGCTGAACGCGCAGTAGCTCTCATACAAAATTTCAACCAGAGGCATACAAAAGATGAAGAACTGCAGTTCCTTCTTCAAGGTGTGGCTGACCATCGCCGAAGCTTTCCGACAGCAAAAAGGAGACCTTGATTGGGCAACAGTGAGTGGGTTGGCAACCATGACACCCCGTCTTGAACGGCTAATACCCAACGATATAGATGGGGGGAACCCAAATGCCAGGGTCTCATAGGGATATAGAGTAAAACTTTGAAGTCCTTGAGCTACCTCTAAATACTGTAGTAATTGATCAAATGAAATTTCTACCGAAGCGTTTTTACATTATATGTCACCATTTCAGGGGTTGGGAGCCACCTCTTTCCTAACCTCAAAATTAGACATGTAAATAAGGACCACCCTACTGTATATGTTACACTTATGTTACGCTAGGCATTTGTATGTACAGTAGGGCGGGGCGAAAATATATCGAACTCAAGTTGTCAGTATGAAATATGGCTGAAAAGGTGCTCTAGTACCCAACTATCATAAAACATCAACTTTTATAGCCTATGAATATGTGCATTCTTGCAACTTTTATCTCAGTTTTGAAGAAAAGCCAAAATTTTGAAGCAAATTTAGTTTGGTTAAAAATTATAACAATATTTCCTTTTGTAAACCAAAACATGTGTTTATCACTAAATTATATGAAGTGTAACTGCTATCCTCTTGTTGATTCACTTAAAATCTGACTTTGTTTCCCTTTTTGGATTCTCTAGCCGAGATTTCTTGCTGAGAATAACCATTCCATGGCGGGCGTCATGTCCGTAGACTTTTTCACTTGCAGAGGAGAGTTCTTTCACATTTCTTTCAACTGTCTGAGAATGAAACTGGTATGTGTCAAGAATTATGCGTTTTTGGCAGTCATCAGTGCTACTTATAACATCAGAGAGTAAGGAAGGAACAGTAATATCCATTTCGTTCCAATCAATCATATCTATGTAGGTCGAAACTGAGAAGTTGGGCCTGATGAATTTCTTGTCAAACATTCGAATTTCACCCGGTATAACACTCCTTTTCGCTTGTAGCACTTTTTCGACTGCTAGCTTCCGAATATTCTTATTCTTGTCAGCAATAGCAGATAAAAGGATATTTCTAGGATGACAAAAGTAACAGTTGTTTTGCAACACAGGACGAATAATGTCTTGGTCGATTGTATGTAGTTTTTGATAGAGCTCAATCATGAAGAAAACGTTTTTGGCCCCATCCTGGCAAGACAGGTTGCTTTGATATAGAACCATGTAGGAGCATAGAAGTTCAGTATAAAATGAGCAATCCTTTGACGTGTCTCTGATGGTTTTTCGTGCGACATGTAAGAAACGATTTGCTTTTGTCAGCCACCGTGCATTATTGAGAGACCCAATCACTGTTGAGATCTCTGCAAGCACTTCTTTTGGTAAGTCCATCACTTTTCCAGCGAGAGGTTGGAAATTTGTAATTGGTCTGTTCTTTGGATCAAAGTTCAGATCCTTGCCGATTTTGCCCTGTGAACTTCTAGGTCCTGTCGTTTGCCCGTCAAGAACTTCCAGGTATTTTCTCAAGGGAAGTTCAGTAGTGTGAAGTAAGCAAATAAACCATTGTAATGGTCTTCCCAATGTCAGCTCTAGTTTTCTAATTACTCCATTTGATTTACCTGTATTTACATTAGTTGCATTACAAACTATTGCTTTTAAAGTCGATGCAGAGTTGGTATCAGTAATTAGTGATATAATTTCTTTAGCAATAGCACTTTAGCAATAGTCAATATATTCGTTTCCTGGAAATGAAACCAATACATAGTGGTCTTTATTCAAAGTCCGTTGGCATTTTCCAACTTTTGAAAGCGTTTTATCAATTTTTCTATCAAATCCAAAGGAAACTATTCCTTTATTTTGTTCTTCATGCTTCTTTCTTTCTATGCTTCTCCACAAGGTTCTTTGACGACGTAGTTTACTGGGATCAATCGTAGTATTTTCAGATGATAGATTAAGATCTTTTAAGACAGCATTAGCAATTAAACAAGTATCACGGTTGCTTATTTTGCATCGATCAACTGCCTTGCACAATTCTGGATATTGGTGTCGATTTTGAGAAGTGCTAGCTTCTGTATCTAACTCGTACTCGCTCAATTCGAAATCTTCATTTTGATGACCCTTTTCACTTTCAGAGCTAATCTCACCAATATCACAAAGATTCAACTGCATTTCCTGACAAAACTCTTTTGTTTATCTTTAAAGAATTGTCTTTTATGTTTTCTGTTTTCCATTTGGTGTAGTTTTGAAGTTTTCACTTTGTCCAACTTACCTATATAATCATTTTTCGTTCAGTATGTTCATCAATCCAGAACTCCCATTCATCATTCGGATTTTCTCCGCCTTAGCGCATTTACACACTTCTTTTACGAGCACTTGCAGCAACATATGCAAATAAATTCTGAAGGAATCATATTTTCTTTGATAAGTGCTGGAAGATCTTTTACTCATGGGATATTTTCTTAGTTCTTGTCCCTTCTCACTTAAGATTTTTACCTTAATTATTATGCTTTTGAAGTTGATTATTGGAATGGAAGCACGGATATATATATCATTTACTTCTTCCGCGATAATTTCAGCGTATTTCTGAGTGCTAAATGTTGCAGTAATGAGCTTATGTTTAAATAAGCTTTGGATACATCCTCACAAGTTGGTAGTTGGTTGCCAGGAAGCTCTGCTGGCGTTCCGAAAACAGAATACTTCACTCTTTTCTCTTGTTATACCAGAAGAGGCCATTGCAAGCTATGCTATTAATCTGAAACAAAATAAAATAAAATGCTGAATCACGAAACACATGATAGGTCAAACAAATGATAGGTCACAAATACACATGTAGGCACACAAATACACATGATAGGTCAAACACATATGGATCCTACATTTTAAAATAAGCAAAAACAATGTTTCTTAATGTTTTTTTGATAGACATTGGCATTAATTGAGTTTAGTGTTGAGATCCTCATACCTGTGAGGCAAAAAAATTAATTTAAGGAAACATAGTAAAAAGGATCTTTTGTGGCCTTTGTTCGCAATTTATTTTTTCATAGTGCCAGCACCGAAATTAATATTTCTAAAAGATATGACTTATTCCCTAATCAGTGACTATTCGGGCATGTTTTTCAGCACGTTTCATCAAATTAAATTTTTTCAACCCACCCTAATGTACAGTCCAGTGAGGGGAACTTCTCTCGATTACAGTACTTTTTCTTTATATATATATATATATATATATATATATATATATATATAATATTATTGTATAACATTTTTCTTTGCAAAAAAGTTACTTTGTCTGATATTGCAAATATGTTGGAGGATGAAAAACTTGATAGTCAAGGTCATTTAACTGATGAAGACTCAGCGGAAGAAGATGAAGAAGGCCTACTCGATAATTTGTCAGTGAGACAGTTGGATACTCCAGCTGAGGTAGTTTCATCATATGAAACCCGTGTAGGAGAAGATTATTTCACAGATAGTTTCGTTCAGTCTTCAGCCACTTACGTGGGCCAAAAGAAACACGCTATGTAAATTGAATCCTATCTTTTCAGACCCAAATTATTGTAAGTACAGAGATTTTACACTTGTTGAACTATTTGAGTTGTTTTTTTATGATGAACTTATTGATTTAATCACTGAACAGAATGCTATATATACTGTACTATTAAAAAGGTGAGGTTGGCTTTTTCGGTTTCGAGAGAAGAAATGAAGGTTTTTATTGGCATTCTTATCGTTTCTGGATATAGTCCTACGCCATCCAAGAGGCTCTATTGGGATAATTCAGCTGATGTAAGAAATGAAGCTATACTGTATATTCTGCAGTGAGAAGAGACCATTTCCTCAAAATAAGGAGATTAATTTATTTTGCTGACAATAACGGTATTTCTGAGGCAGATAAATACGCAAAATTAAGACCCCTAATAAAGCTTATGCAAAATCGTTTCATAAAAAACTTCCAGCCAGAAAAGGGCTTGTCTCATGATGAAGCAATGATTGAATATTTTGTCCGACATGGTCGCAAACAATGCATCCGTAACAAGCCAATAAGATTTGGGTACGAGGCTTGTGTTTGAATACGGACGATGGCTACTTAGAGTCCTTTGACTTGTATCATGGAAAAACATTTGAAGGGAATCCAGAATATGAAAAGAGTTTTGCGAAATGTGAAGCTGCAATTTGAAAAATTTAATCTTTACCTGAGATAAGCAACAATTGCCCTACAAATATATTTTGATAATCTCTTTACAAGTTCTGCACTTCTCAGTGAATTGAAAAGAAGAGGTTATGGGGTAACAGGAACAATTAGACAAAATCGTCTAAAAGGATGTCCAGTCAAATCCCTTCATTTAATGAAAAAGAAAGAGAGAGGCACTCGCAATTCAGTAGTTGACGCAAACAATGAACTTTTATTTAGTCATTGGATGGATAACGCAGTTATCACAATTGCCAGTACTATGCATGATTGCCAGCATTTTCGCGAAGTAGGAAGGTATTCAAAAGCAAAAAAGAAAAACATTGATGTTTCATGTCCTAACATTATACACCAGTACAATCAGCACATGTGTGGCACTGATAGACAAAATCAAAATATAAACGAGTATAAGGTATCAATTAGAAGTAAAAAGTGGTGGTAGTGCATATTTACTTGGCTTTTGGATGCTGCTATCCAAAATGCATGGTTGTTGTTCAAAAAGGTTGGTGTCTCAGAATCTCAACTAAATTTTCGTCGACAAATTGCCCAAACATACTTGCAAAAGCATAGGTGCACTCCGAAAGCAGCCGGGAGATCTACAGTTAGAACATTTCGAGAAAAGGAAAGAGTAATTACAGATGTGCGATATGATGGCATGAATCATTTTCTTGTGGAGACGGAAGGTCGTAAAAGAAGGTGTGCAGGGGAAGGGTGTTCTAAAGCTCCATTTAGTAAATGCAGCAAATGCAAAGTTGGACTGTGTTTATCGCAATATGAAATTTCATATGAAATAGTTTACAAGATTAATGCTTAAAAGGAAATTATTATTTAAGTTACTTTTATTTTTGATGAAATACCGTATGTTTTCAAGTAAAGATAACTTTTTCTTAATAAATGGAAGATAACACCGGTCTGCATGAAAATCGATTTCTTTATTTTGAGTTGTGATTCTGAAGCAGTTCGCTGCGCTGAATTAAAAAATGCTACCAGTTTTTTTCTATCACCCACAGTTTTAAAGTTAGCAAAACAATTTTGAGGCGTTTTGTAATTTTTTACCTTTTTTATCCTTAATTAATTTCGTTTTTTCATATTTTTCAGATAGATAATTCTAACATTACGTCTTTAAAATTTTAATAATGGCTTCTAGAGGATGTACCCATAGTCCAGACATATTTTGTTATATTTGTGGTCGGTATGTTGTTGTAAAACAAAGGACAAATGTAACGACCTTCATTAAGAGAGCTTATCATGCTTATTTTGGAATTAAATTAGGAGATCAAGACAAAAGTTGGGCTCCACACAAGGTTTGTCTTACGTGTGTTGCGGCACTAAGGAATTGGAGCAAAGGTAAAAAGAAAAGTTTGCCATTTGGGATCCCTATGGTATGGCGCGAGCCTAGAAACCATACCGACGACTGCTACTTCTGTTCTTGCAATGTTAAAGGTTATAATGCAAAGAATAAAGAGAGCCTTCAATACCCAAGTCTTCCATCTGCAATAAGGCCGGTACCCCATGGTCCAGAAGTTCCTATTCCCCGCCCACCCGAGAGTCTGGATCAATACAATTCAGATTCAGATTCAGCTCCAAATCCAGACAATGATGATGGTTATGAACAGCCAACAGCTGACCGAGATCCTCCTAAACCATTAACCCAAGCCGAACTAAATGACTTAGTCAGGGATTTGAATCTGCCTAAGAACTCTGCAGAACTTTTGGGGTCTAGATTGCAGGAGAACAGTTTATTGGCATCCGACACATACTTCGCTTGGTACAGAAATCGTGAGAAAAACTTCGTGCCTTTTTTCGAAGAAGATGGTCCCTTGGTATTTTGCAAGGACATCACAGGATTAGTGTGCAAGCTAGGCATCGAATACCAAACCAGTGACTGGAGGTTGTTTATAGATTCCTCTAAAACCAGTCTAAAAGGAGTGTTGCTGCACAACGGTAACAAATATGCATCAATCCCAGTGGCCCATTCTACTTATTTAAAAGAGACCTATGATAACATGACACTGCTTCTGGAAAAAAATTCAGTATCAAAATCACAGATGGATATTGTGTGGGGATCTCAAAGTCCTTTGCATGTTACTTGGGCAGCAATCAGGATACACTAAGATGCCATGTTTCATCTGCGAATGGGATAGTCGAGCACGTGACCAGCATTGGAAGAGGAAAACTTGGCCTCCAAGAGAGAATCTTACCCCAGGATCAAAGAACATTTTACATAAATATCTAGTTGAACCAAATAAAATCCTCCTACCACCCTTGCACATTAGGAAGGTGTTTTTATAGGTCCTCAGATTAGAAAGTTATTGACAGACGATCATTTCCTGAACACAATGACCAATAAAGAAAAAGAAGCATGGCTTGGTTTCAAAGATGTTGTTGAAAACTTCTTGGAAACTACAAAAGCCAAAATTATGAAAGACTGGTGGAAAATATGCTTAAAAGTTTTGCGCCTTAGGCTGCAACATGAGCCTGAAAGTTCACTTCTTATTTTCGCATCTTGACCGTTTTCCCGAAAATCTCGGAGATGTCAGTGAGGAGCAAGGGGAACGATTTCACCAGGACATCAAAACCATGGAAAGAAGATATCAAGGAAGATGGCATACAAATATGATGGCGGATTACTGCTGGTGTCTGCAACGAGATCAGCCTAACGCACAGCATAAGAAAACATCAAAGAAGCACCGGTTTAGTGGTCATTAGTCAGATCTACCTTCGTAGTCTAAAGTCTTTGGAATAAGTCCTGAAATGTTTGCAAGTAAAGAAGGTAAATATATTTTGATTCTTTCAGTTATTTTTTATTCTTTCATAAACAAGCAATATGCTTGTCCAAGAGCTAGGAGCTATTTAATTCTGCTTTAATTAGGTTTTACTCTATCACCTAAAGATTTCGTGCTACAAGGGGTGTTGTAATACCTCATCTGTCCCCAAATGTTAACCACCCATTGATGGGAGGGGAGAGAGTATTTTGCTGGGAACGGGACTGGTTGTTATATATATTTACCCTACATTATTATGTAAGCGTTACTGTAGTCTATAACAACAAAATTTATGGTTCAGCATGTGCAATCCAAAGTTGGTCTCGATAAGATGGTTCACATTTGGGGATAAATGGGGGATTTATGACAACCTGTAGTAAGAAAACCATACGTGATAGGGAAAAACTAACTATATTTTTGAGATCAGCGCAGTCAAATTATATAGAATCACCAACTAGTTTGTAAAAATCGATTGACAAGTTTCCAAATGTGTACTGGTGTAATTCATTTGTACTCATTTAAGCCTAGTTGTTGTTGTTTAACCGATCAGCCCACCCTGATCGAGCGAGCCGGCGGCACGCAGGTAACCGATCGCCCTCTCCGGAGTGGACCAGAGGTTCAGCTCACTAGTGATGTTGTGTTGTGTTCTAAGTTGTGCTAGAGCGGTACAATCTGTCATAATGTGTTCAATTGTTTGTGGTGTGTCCTGGCACAGGTGTCAGGTGTCGTCTGTGGAGGTGTCTAGTCTGTGTTTATATGTCTGTAAGTTGGGGTGATGTCCACATCGGAATCGTGCTAAGTTAACTCGATCCGATCTGCTCAGACTGATCTCTGACCTGTTAATGGGTGGCGGCTTCGCACCTAGGAGAGCATTCGGACCGAGTCGTGTCAGTGCTTTGTGGGTTAGGTGTGTGTGTATGTGTTTTCTGTACTGTGTGATGTCTGTGGGGCGTGACATGGAATGGAGTATTTGGTTATAATGTCTCTCTGGTGTTACCTTAATAGTTGTTGCTGCTGCCATGAATTGTGTTCCCCTCATGTCTAAATGTTCCCTAATTTTCAGTATTTTTGTTTCTGTGTGCAGGTGTTTTGTATTGTCTGTAAGGTGTTTATGTGTGTGTTTGAGATAATGGGTCCCAGCATGGGCTAGCATACTCCATAACTGAGCAAATATATTGTTTGTATATGAGTGATGTTGTTTCCTGCTGGTGTCCAAGGTTTGTGCCTGTTAGTTTGTTTTCTAAGCGTGTTAAGTCTTGACGTACATTTGTTTTTAATGCCCTGAATGTGGTTTGCAAAAGATAATGATGTGTTGTATGTGACCTCAAGTATTTTGGTCCTGTGAGTATGTGGAATGTTGGTGTTGTTTAGTGTAAGCTGTGGAGTTATCTGGTGTTCTTTTGTATTGCTTGTAAGCAAGGTGATGGTTGATTTTGTGGGCGGTACTTTGAGTCTATTGTGTGTGAGCCAGTCTTGTATACTGTTCATGTATGTTTGTAGGTTATTTGTAGCGGTGTCGATGCTGTTGTGGGTGGATGTTAGAGTGATGTCATCTGCATATGATGATAAGATAAGCTTGTTATCTATGGGTGTTGGAATGTCATGCATGTATATAGTGGGGTCATATCTGGCACCCCCGTGACCAAGTCTTAGGGACCAAGGTCTGAGGGTGTTTTTCTGGTCTTTGCTACATAAACTAAAAAAATAAGCGGGGTGTCCCTCTGGAAAGTGCGGGCTAACTCCGCCATAGCACGAAATCCAAGATGGCCGCCATTGGCCATTTTAAAAATCAGATCTGTCATAACTTTTGAAGCAGTTAGGCTACAATCGTGAATGAGCAGTCTTTTTCTACTATTTTTGGGGTGAGAAATTCGATGGTGTCGTTATTTTTGCGATTCAAGGTCATCTTTACCTTGAAATCCAAGATGGCCACTGTCAGGCCACCATCGGACATAAAAGACCAGAAAAACCACTCAAACTTTGGTCCCTAAGACATGGTCACGGGGGTGCCAGATATGAGCCCACTATTTAACTGAGCAATCCCTTTTTGATGTTATTTTGGCATTCAGAGTTATCACTTTTAATACAAAAAGATTTTAAGAACACAACATATCATTTGTTAATGATATTTATCCAAATTACATGTAACACTCTTAAGAGTTACATATTCGGGATATGACTTAAATCTGTTAACACTCTACTAATAGAGTAAATACTTAATACATTACATTACTTAACACAATAGAGTACTTAATACAATACAGTAAATACTTAATACATTAATGCTTAATACCTTACAGTGCGTACGTAAATACGTGAGTTTTCATTATCATTTCTTTCATTCAGAATCGGAATCAGACAGGTCAGATTCTGATGAAGGATTGTCATCTCTGTGTCAGAGTCAGGGTTGGATGACTCATTGTCACTTTCTGCGTCAGAGTCTGGGTCAAATTGCGTCTCCGAAGGTTCCACAGTCAGTGTTGGGGGGAGTGCTGGAAACCTATAACGGACAGCATGGCATTTACCATTGACCAAACTCCAGCCATGACCGACAAGTGAGGGGTGGGTGATTAGGGAATGGTGCATCTGAATGAAGGCAAGGTAGTTAGCACGAATGCAGTGCAACTCTAGAGAATCGTTGTCCGGTGGCAGCCTCATGGTCGATTTCCGTTTCTGATTCTGCCACTTGAGTGCCCGAGCTTGTGCCACTTGAGTGCTCTTGGTGCCTCCATAGACATATTTAAGCACGAATGTCCTGAGAGCTACCATAGCCTCTTGCGATAGAGGAAGGGCTGATCAACGCTTCCTTCAGCGACAACACCGGCTGCAACAAGGATGTCCGACAGACCAGATCCAGTAAACCGTTTATTGATCGCTGATAGGTAAGACATGTGCATGTGGAACGGTCCGACATGAGGGTTGATCTTAGAAAACATCTTAGGATTCTCGCTCTTGAGGTTTACAAAATGGAGGAAAGTCAGATAATCACCAACCAGAAATGCAAAGGGCATATTCTTATCCTCAATCACCTGACTCAGCTTCTTCTTGTCGTAACAGACAGCCTTACTGGTGGTACAGGGTATGTCATGTGATAATATGGCTTGCTCTTCTCCAGTGGGGGCGAGGTGCATGGCTGGAATCCGTTGAACATTGGGACGTGCTGGTCAGTGGGAGAAGGCCGAGAGCCATCATCATTCGATCGAATGAGTGTATGAAGTACACTTCGATTACGCTGAACTTCAGGTTTGATAAAGTCAAGGTTGGGTTCACTTCGAACTGGAGGCTCACATTTTTTGACTGTTTTATAGGGGGCTACTTCCTGCAGCTCTGTTGAAATTGTCTTCAATGTAGTAGCTAGCACCGTGGCACAAGTCTCACAATACGCTCTCTCATATCTTCGTCATCAAGGTAGGCTGTGTGACACTTGAATTGGTACCATGTTGAATATGTCGATAATAGACATAATTTGGAAAGGTTGCGGTCTTTGTGCTTAGTGTCCTCTGGCTGCATGCACCAAACACACAGCTTTTTCTGGTGGAGAACGCCTGTACTTGATCGACACAGGCGTTTGGATTTGGATTCCACATCAGCAGGATTTGTATCATGCAGACCCACATCTATATTGGCATCACTCTCTGCTTTAGTCGCCTCGGTTTTCCGTTTCCTGTTCTGAGCCTGACTGAGTGACCTACCACTGGATATCGATATAAAGCATAACTGGTGCATACACAACCCTTTGGGTCCATTCTCCCAATTTACACTCTCTGATACACTTCCAAACCTATCAAGACCTTCCCACAAAAGGGCCTTCTCTCGTATCCTTCCCCATTTCTCATCACTCATAGAATAAATGGCGTCATGTTTTGCGCATACTTTGCCACATTGTAACACACATTCATACTGTTCTGAAGACCACAGTTGACGTTTACCCGTCATACTAGTGTTGATAGTGTCTGCCATCCGAACGAGTTAGGATTATGCATATAATAATTTGTATCACAAACGAATCACTATTCTTAGGATTACAAATAGTTCAGAGTTAGTTCAGAGATAGTTCATAGTTGTTCATAGCTGTCTGTTGTTCATTGTTGTGCATAGTTCATAGTTGTTCAAGACTTCGCCTTCAGTCTTTGAACTTGAGAAGGTCCGTGTATAGATCAGCACTGGGTGCGACCCCACTTGACCGCATTACCTGAAAAAGTAAAATTGTACATGGTCACTAAATTAAACATTAAACAACTTGGATTTCAGGTAAAGATGATCCTTGAATTGCAAAAATAACGACACCATCGAATTTCTCACTCCAGAAATAGTAGAAAAAGACCCCTCATTCACGATTGTAGCCCAACTGCTTCAAACGTTGTGGTAGATCTGATTTTTAAAATGGCCAATGGCGGCCATCTTGGATTTCGTGCTCTGGCGGAGTTAGCCCGTACTTTCCAGAGGGACACCCCCGCTTATTTTTTAGTTTATGTAGCAAAGACCAGAAAAACACCCTCAAACCTTGGTCCCTACGACATGGTCACGGGGGTGCCAGATATGACCCTACTATATAAGTTGAACAGTGTTGGTGAGAGAATAGAGCCTAGTGTAATATATATGTAACACCAAAGTACTGGAAAACTAAAAATAGGAGAATCTTTCTGTGAAGAAATTTTAATCCAAATAGGTGTAAATACTATAATAAAAGTTAAAAAAGTTAATTAAAAACAAAAAAATTTATTCAGGCTCTAATGCAGAGGTGTCCAATACGTTCGCCACTCGCCACATGTGGCGAATAGGGTATTGCGTTGTGGCGATATTATTATTTTTTTGTAATAGTTATCTTTAATATTATTAATAAATAATTTGAAATGTCTTTTGTAATATGTTTTTTAATCCTTTTTTATGATGTGGCGAATACGAAAAATAGAAAACCATAAGTGTGGCAGCAAGGAATTTCTATTGGACACCGCTCCTCTAATAGGTTAACCCCAGTAGTATGGGTGCAAAAGGGTCGAGTGCGATTGCAATGTTGCAATGGCGTAAATGTTGATCAATGGTGCAAAGGGGAAGGGGTGTGGCAAGGGGACTCTTGCAAATGGGGGTATTGCATGAAGCGGATGGGGTACTGCAAGGGGGGTTATGCAACAAGGGGGAGGGGTTATCCCCCAATTTGCAATGAAGGGAGGCGCTTTGGGGGGAGAAGGGAGGTTTACCTCCCCCAAAGGGATAACCTTAGCCTAAGAGAGAGAGAGAGAGAGACAGGAGGAGGAGGAAAGTCTTTGGGGGAGAAGGTGGGATGTCCTCACACCCCCAAAGGGAAATCCTAACCTAAGAAGGTAAGCCTTACCCTAAGAAGGATAGAGAGTTGTTTTATCCACCGGAGTCAGACGCATTATGCGAGTTCAGGGGACCAGCAGCTGTTATATAGAAGGTAGTGAGTTGTCTTTTAATTATATGGAGGGGGTTGCCACTTATTTATTTATTTATTTATATATGGAACGGTTGCCAGTTATTGAATTTATTTAGTTTTATATAGCTGAGTTGCCAGAGAGCACTATATATTTTAATAATTTATTTATATATTAAAGGCAGGAGAGATGTTCTTAATGCTTAGAGGGCTGTCAGTTACCGCCATTTATTTTAACTATTTATTTATTAAAACTCATCGTGTGAATCCATACCATCTAAGAAAAAATAAAAAATTAACAAACGTGTTTCCGGTTGCAGGTTAAACTGTACGTCTAAGATGGTTCAAATACATTGCTACTTGATATCTTGTACTTTAGAACTGCTTCCTTTAGCATATAAATACACATGTCAGTACATTGTTTCACTCTAAGCTTAGACGAGGCAGAATTGCACCCCGAAAGTGTCTACTTTTGTCAATCTTTGCCGAAATGCATCCCGAAAGTGTCTATTTACTTTTGTTAATCATATATATATATATATATATATAATATATATATATATATATACAGGGGTGCAGTGCCAATTTTATAGGTGCCGGAGCTCTGGTGGGCCTGACAAAAGCCTGCCATTTCCTATCCTGTTTTCTATATATGCCACACGATGACTAAGTATTTCGTGTTTGCACTCACTCACTAAACTGTTGATAATTAATGGAGACAATTTTTTTGTTGCTTGTTATGGTAATTCCTCCAAACTTCCTCTTGCAGAGGTGCCGGAGCGGCGCTCCGGTGAGCTCCGGCAGCACTGCACCCCTGTATATATATATATATATGATGTCTTCTTAATTCGTACAAATTTTTTTTCGTTCATCTTAATACCTCTTTACACTATATTAAAAGTGACAATAAACATTTTAAATATTCTATGAGAATAATATTTAATTTACTTATAATTCGAAAGACCGAATTGCATTAAAAACAACTCTTTTTATTCCAAGAAAGATAAAATGTTCAGCGGTATAAATTCGACACACAAAAGAAACAGGTGAAACGCACGAGGCACTCCAAAACCGCAAAGAGGCTACATTGGAACGTGGATGACCCACTTTCTTCCCCAAAGACTCACCTCCTCCTCCTTTCTCTCTTTCTTGTGCGATTCTGCTTTCCCCTGTTACTGTATATAAATCTATCTTAATATTTTATTAACTTCGTTGTTTTTGTCTTATTTTTCTTTGCGTGTAATTTGCATGGTATATTCTTTGCTTCCAGTCTTTCTTCATGTCGTGTTAATCCTTTACATTATTATTATTATTATTATTATTATTATTATTATTATTATAAGCAGGCATCTTGCCATCTTTTTTAAAAGAAAAAGCATCATTTTTTTGTACCTTAATTTCAGATTTTTTTTTTTATATAAGGGTGGGAACTTTTGCGGGCATTCTGCCTTGGCCCATCTTTTCAGCATATATATATATATATATATATATATATATATATACGCATTTCAACCTTTCAAATGTTGCGTGCGATGATTCCTCATTTCACGAAGATCAAACTTGTCGCCCCTCCTCTCGAGTTGGCCTGGTGAAGTAGTGAGTTGGTTTCTTGTACTCTCCACCTCACATAGCCAGGTACACCTTGCACAGCGGGGCTTGTTCTGTGCCATGCGTCTAATCTTGTTTTGTATTCCATGGAATTTTAGGTCCTCCCTTTTTTTCTGTACCGTAACAGTTGAAATTTCTCAGTGTTAAACTTCATATTGTTGTTTGTAGAGTTCCTGTAGCTTCTAGGTTTCTTATTTTTCTACTGATCTTTGTGTCATCGGCAAGGATGTTACTGTGCTGTCTCTGGCAATGTCCTCATCTATGTCAGTTAGCATGCTTATGAAGAGTAGCGGCGCTAATACTGTTTCTTGTGGTACTAAGCTGAGGGCCTCTGATGAAGATATTCCTTGTACTGTAACGACTTGCCGCCGCTCACTAAGGAAATTATATATCCATTTCCCTACTTCTCCTGTTATTCCCAAAAATTTGAGTTTATGTATTACGTTTCCATGGTTACACTTTTTGAACGCTTGGTAGTAGTAGTTGGACGGGGGACAGTGTTCAGATGATGTAGCGGCCCATGGTTAGAATTCTATAACCAATATAACTTTACCTAACCTAGCCCATAACGAAAATGGGGAAAGTTGAGGATCAAGCTAAGAGTAGTATGCTTGCAAATGATAATAATAATGCAAAGTATTTGAAAGCACAGTGACAGAGTTAGCGAGTGGGCAATTCACTCATTCACCTTGAGATGTGAGCATTGAAAATAAATCTGCAGAGAGAATAAACCGAATTTGATAATGACACACCTTCATTATTCGTGAAGGTGACCAATCAGGATTTCAATGTCCAAAGCGTAGGTCCGTTACAGCGGTGTTACGGCAGCTGATTGGTAAACAAATTTAACATAGCCCGCCTAGTTACATTGACAACCAATCAGCAAACTTACGAACCGCCTATTTGTCTTTTGGGGGCCGTGCTTGGGGATCATGCATGTAAAAGTGAGTATGTTCAGCTGGAACTCACAGCAGTTATTTTCACCACTGCCACGGTGTCTACAACTAATCTTTTTAAAGCAGCCGGCCGGGACGGATTATTTCCAACGCAAACCGTTAATGATATTTGCAATGACGATCCTTACGATCCGGCGCAAGGAATTGCAGTTGAAATGTAAGTGTATAAATTTATGTGTCTGTAATTTTATTTTTTTTGTAGCAATTTATTCGCGAACTTGTTATTTATTTTAGTGTTCCTGTCCTTAAGAGAAAACTCTCGAGCATCATTCTGTGTTTCGAATATTTCATCATATATATATATATGGAGGGCTGTAGTAATTTATTTTCATCTCATTACATTTTATTGTAAAATACTTCATTAAAATAGCAGGGATCCGCAATTTTTAATTATAGATTAGTTTGCAATAGTAATTAATATTATGGTAAAGTCCTGTTCTGATATTCAGCAAAAATCGTTGAATTTTTTTTAAAACTTATAACAATCAAGACTCCTTTGCAATTTTTAAATAATTTGATAAATTCCATAATAAATTCATTTGAAATGTTATTCGGCATTTTCTCTTAAAGGGTAACAAACTTCTCTGAGCGGTTCGAAGATATTTGATACTACACATTGTAACTCTCTTCCTATATGTATATCTGTTATCTGTACTCTGCATATTTTTGATGAAAAACAATTAGGTTTTTATTAAAAAAGATTCAGAAAATGTATGAACTAATAAAATTAATTATCCTTTCTCCTTAAAGGTCCGATGAGGATTTGACTCGTGTTATACAATCTTTTCGTGATAGTTTTGAAGAAACGCATGTCGTCGACCTGAATACGGAGGTAGAAGTATTACCGTGCAGTCAACCCAGCGAATGCCACATCATTAACGAATTAATGTAAGCTTTTTTTTTACTTATGTTTCGGTTAAGAGCTTTTTTTTCGTGTGTTTCGGGTAAGAAGATGCAATGTATTTTCATCAATTTATTAAATGATGGAAACATTTTTACAAAATAGTACAATAACCATCTTAAATTAGTTTCCACTAAATTTTAAATAAGCTACAGAATACACAAGCTAATATTATTGGAGGCAATATTGATGCAATTATTCATTTTATATATACGATCAAAACATCATACTATACAACGAGTGTGCACAATCGGAAAACGGCTTTTTATCTGTCTGCATACCATTTCGTCGTTTCGTTGAGTGTGACACTGGTCGAATAATTTTTAAAAATTTATAAATTCCTTACCACGTGACATGCATAAGAAATGAAAGGCAGTACATCCCTCAAGTATTACTAAAATATCCTTGTAGCCGGTAGGGATTCCATACAACTTCGGAGATATGCAACTGATCGAGAAATTTTACAATAACAGGATCACTCCTGGGACGAGTTCCGACTGAATTAAAATAGTACATGCTGTCCCTATTTTTAAAATAGATTGCAAACCAATGAATCCCTTCACCACCAATAACATCTGTGTTCACAATAAGACTACCGGAATCTCTCGTAGTTGGCAATTTCAATATTTCATTCTTCGGAAACACCGATAAATTTGGAACGTATAATTCGTTCACTATTCATTACTTTCTGAAGTGTATTCGCATCCATTTTAAAAGTAAATCCTAAATCTGTCAACTTCTATTAGGGCTTGTGACTCGAGATATACTAGTACACTAATAGGCGCGCCTATCGGCTTGGTGAATTCCAATCTGACTGAGATGTTCCCACTTTGTTGTGGACTTAAGTGTGTATTTACACTAGCAGATGAGTCAGGTGTGATGTCAAACGGATAAAGGTTAAATTGATCGATGAATTCTTTCTACGTTATCCCAAACCCAAACTCATCATAAGCACCTGCAATGTGGGCCAGATTACTATATGCTCTCGCACAAAGTGGAAACACAGCGTCTGATGAATAATCTATATCCATAGCCTCGCCCAACGCAACGCTATTGACGTATAGAGTTATATTTTTAAGGCCGAAATTCTCGAATTTAAAGGCACTCTTTTTATATTTTCCATTCACCGAACTGTGTTCCTGCATTCCAATTAATATAATTTTAGGTAGAACTCCCAGGGCGATGTTTTCTATCTGTTTCGATGCCAACCCTGCTGGCACCGTGTATAGTTTGATCTGTACTCTGTTAATTGGGTATTTTACTGTGGCATGTAGTAAGGTTTTCTCAATTTCTATTTGTTTAGACGAACTTAATTTCACTCGTCCTACGCGGAGGTATGTCTCCATAATGTGAATCACAACGGGTTTTGCTCCCTATTCTTGATCAGCTCCCAGATATAAACATATCTCAGGATTCGTGCGGATGAGCTTTATTTTCATATCCACCCCATTCACAAGCAACTTCTCCCGGAATGTGAAGTCTGCATGCTTCATATATCTTCTTTTTAGAATTTTTAAATTTGTCCTTTATACTACTTTCATCTTTAACTTGATAATAACCCTCGGCACTTAAAAAGGTATACTTCGCTTCTTTGGAAAAGTTCAGCACATTTTCCAGATGGGATCGTAGGTGATAATAACCCGTTCCTGCCGATATGTTGACGTGATTTAAAGACACATCACACTGGTTGAATATGGAGTGCAGAAAGTTTGTTTCAGGGTATACAGCATATTTGTCATCACAGTCTGTTCCATCATAATGGGCTATACGTAGTTTAGCGTACATTTGCGCACAGCTTGGATCAAACAAGTAAGGGCCTGAGCTGGGTATCACGAATTCTATTGGAGCACTCGGGGAACTAATTGTGTTTAACGGATTAATTGTAATAAATTCACTGTGCTCAATAGAAACTTGAGTTGGGGGCATGTCAAAGAGAGACAGCTCCGATTTACAACATTGTGAGCTACACGAATGGATGAAGCGTGCCATGACGAGTCAGAAATAGTACCATCTCTCTCGACAAGTAGTAAACAGTCTATGATTCATGAGATCAATGTCCTTAGCTTATATCAGTCAAAAAAATGGTCAACCATGGGTTTCATTCGCTTAGAACACTTCTTTTTTATATCCTTTTACGTTTAACGCCACGTGCTGGTAATCCCTTCTTCCGGACAGCCCTCTTCTTCTTCCTACCACCACGCATTTTTCGCTTTGCATCATTGACGATTTCGTCCCATGTACGCTTTAAGTGTTTTTTTAGAGCTTCTTTAGGTTTAACCCCAGCCAGTATGTTTTCTGCCGTGTTAAGACCTGATTGAAGCGCTTTCTTCCCGAGGTATCTGGCGTCCCTCTTCAGCAAGGGGACCGCCGTACGTAGTATGGTTGAAAAAATGGATCTAAGTCCACTACCACGCTGGTATTTCACACCTCGATAGACTGTTAAAGGTTTTCTGTCCATTATACCTCAGTGCATCGAAAGTGCAGCTTCACTGTTAAACTCCCATCACCGAATGGGAAATTTTTTCTCTCAATCGTTCTTATATATATTGAGATATTGGTTATTAGATTAGTTGTTACATTCACATAATGGGGCCTGTCATATGTAATACTCATGCTTCCTCTATGATTGGGAATGTGTGCAATGCGCAGCAGGCGTGCCTCGGTATCCCCAACAAACTGGTGCTCCACTATATTGCTGTAAATATAACACATGTCTGGAGGTGTATAGCCAGCAACCAGTTTCTCCAATTTCATCCGATACATTAGGCTGGACAAGTTATGTTGTACCTCGTGAAAGGTATCTCTTTGGAAGGCTGATCGATATCGCCCCTCGGTTATAATTTTGAACAGCCCTTTGTCTTTAATATTTCTGTTAGCCTGTGATTTTAGGGTCAGAGTATGTGCAGAGTTTTCTTCGTTTACGATTTCGTACACTAAATCATCCGTAAGGTTTGACTTTGTTAAACTTACGTTTAAGTCTCTCACAACATCTTCAGCCGCACCATAACGGCCGGGCCTAGTGTTACTACTGTACTGTAATACCGTGCATCCCCAATCAGGGTGATATGTATGGTTTCATCCCGAGTTACCCGCTTTTTCACACTCATTAAAAAGAACGTAAAAACGGGTTCTTTATAATCATATTTAAAAAGAGGGTATCCAACTGAATTTCGCACATATCCCACCTCATACGAATCACGACCCAATTCAATGGGTCCATGGAGTTCTGTTACAAAGTTGGCTAGTGTGTTGTTAGGATGTACAGACAGGGACGAGGACGGTAGTGTGATGTAGAAATGGTTATGCGCCATGTTGCATACTATTTAAGCTTCATTACTGCATCAGCTTTTATATGTGTTGAAGTTTTCTGGGTACCCTAGCCATTTCACCAGGTACATTTTTCTCTTTCCTGAACCTTTGTTTCCTAAAATTTTTCAATTTTAAACACATTTTTTCCTAAATTAAATGTCACTTACTGCAACTCCTCGCGATAAATGCCTCCTGCGATTTCTTCCCCATTCAAATCTTCAACGTAATACAACATTATCTCGCCTTTAGATCTCATAGCCCTAACTTTAAAAATCTCACGTGTCCAACCTTGCTCAAATCCCTTTGCGAATTTATTTCCCGAACGCGATAGCCTTACATAATCATTGATTTTGAAACGTCCGAGAGTGTGGCGGTGTTCTATGAATATCTATTCTCACATCAGGCTCTGTGCGCGTACTTCTTTCTAAAATCTCGTTAGGTGTTGTTCCAATCGTGCGATGGTGTGAACCGTTGTATGATGAGGCCAATGATTCCAGAATGTTTATATATCTGTATGTGTTTTTATGTGTAAAATAGCGATGCATGCGTTCCTTTATGGTACGTTGAACTCTTTCAGCTAAAGAGGCCTTATGTATAGAATTGGTAGTGTAGTAGCTGATATTAAACTCTGTCAACATGTTCTGAAAAGCTCGGCCTATAAATTCTTTCCCCATATCCGTACAAAAATAGCCAGGAACCCTGTTTTCTTTCAACATCAACGTTTTGGTGGCTTTAGCAACTGTTTCAGGCGATTTATTTTTCAGAGGAATTAGCCACAGATATCTAGAGAATACATCTATTATGAATAGGATGTAGCGGTAACCATCGTTATACACTGAATATCTTTGCATGTCTGTTAAATCTGCTTGCCAAATAGAGTCAGTCGATGTCGCTGTTGTCTTGGCTGTTTTAAACCTTTTTCTCACAGGCTTATGAAGTGTATAAGCGTCCTGCTCCCGCAAAAACCTCTCAACATCTTTTTTCCCTACTCCATCATTGTAAACACTTCTGTACAGTCTATCTACGCCACCGTAGGAGGCTGGGTGGAAATGTCATAATAACGTCTTCTTAATATGTTAGCCATTTGCGTATTTTAGAGGCACGTGGGTAGGGTTGACCGTTGTTGTTGTTTAGCTTCTTTTTTCTCCTCTTCAGAGGTGCTACCGCTGGGTGATGGCGTTCTCAATTGTGGCACATGCGATGCATGTTCCAAGTCTTTTAACCTGTTCAGATTTCCTATCATTGTTTTGGGGATATTTGTTTGTTGTAGTCATGCTTTAATATGCTTCCATCCTGATGGTGAGGGCCTATCCCACTTTCTCACCAGATCATGGACGATGTCGACGATATTCGATCCCCGTACCTTTGCTCCTTCCACAATGATCTCACCTGTATCGGTCCACTCTATGTTCGGATCCTCATTCAATAGATTATAAAGACTTAAACCTTTCTTCTTCAATGTATGTGGGAGGGTGCTTTTTAATACAGGCTCTATATGGACAGCTCTATCGTCGACCCCAGGTCCTATGTCGCCATGCTCATCGTTGGCCATGCTGGGCCTAATAACCACAGGGATCTCTGTCGGATTCTTATAATTTTCGTACACGTGAAGAAATTTCTGCAGAGCTTCTTAGTATAAGATTCTTTTCTCATCAGGTGTTTTTTCACTGTTTAATAGAGCTAACAATTCGCTTTCCATTCTTTTAAGCCTGCTTTTACGGGGTTCTAGAACCGTGTGTCACGGTGTGTGGACTCTTTGAACTTTGCAGTGAAGCATACACCTCGTGTGGAATCACTCCCACTTTATTATATTAATCTAGTCAGTAAAGGTCCCAAAACTGAAAATAGGATGGGAGGAATGACCCTCTTTGTACAATAATTCGTTTTTTCTTCCCCACAGTTGACTTTTACGAGCGAGCGTACGTATTATGTTCTTGTAACGGCGTAGGCGAGCCTTCTGAGGGGTTTCATTGATACATTGCAATTTATAACATTAAGGCAGATTTCACAGATGCATTTTAAAAAGTCCGAGTCGATATTTTTAACAAACATCTGTTGCATTGCCCGGGGCAACCGATGATAGATTTTTATTAATTCATGGTATTTCTTTAGCCTCTTTGTTATTCTGGAATATACACCGTTTCAGGCTCGTTTGGAAATATATTCGTTCCTAGAAGCACCCTAAACGTGTTTCGTGGATGAAGGCTACAAAGCAAATATCCATAACGCTGACTTGTAGCTTCTTTATAAACTTCCAAAAACTCCTGACGCTGATTCGGGAACATTTGATTGGCTAATACCCCAATTTGTGATACATTTTTTAAGTTGCGCGAATAAGACTAGATATTGTGTATTTAACGACACATCGAGCATGTATCTATTTTTGAAAAATAGATTCTGATTGATGAAGAACACGCTTATGTTAAGATGGTGGGAGAACACTGTAAATGTCTCGGCAAACTTTTTATCCATCTCCAACATGAGATCGTCAATTACAATGACTTCATTTCCCTTTAACGAATTTACATCATATACACCTTTGTGGAAAAAAATATCATTTTGGTACTCGTTGAATACTGATTGATACGTCGAATAGCACCATATATCTTTATGCACAAATTTTGAGAACATCTCTCCCTTTTCTTTAATGATTTTAAGCATAAACACAGTTTACAAAATATAATAAAAATTTAAGTGGTGTTCCTTATATTCTACAGTCTTGTTTTTCCCCTTCTTCCACAGAACCGTGGACGACAGTGTAATTGTTGTCACAGGCTCCATCCCCGCTACCGAGCCCACACCAGCGATACCTGTAGCACCCGACAATTGAAAGCGGAGGCATGATGAAGAGCCCTCCACGTCAGGTATAATGCGTTCCAGGATTGCACCGTTTGTTAGACCCCCAGTAATAGAGTCCCAAACCTCTACGTCTTACGACACAAACCCCACAATAGTATCTTCCTCAAATAAAAATGTATCCCCTTATTCCTCTTCAATTCCGTGTACATCCTCCACAGCAACAGGAGCTTCTCGTGCATAGGATGGTATAGCATTCGAGTTGGTGCGCACCGCCACCCCCACCACAGCCCTGACTAGAAATCGGTATATAGTCAGGGTTGATCCTCGCTCCATGTATAGCAATGGTGTTGAACATGGACTGCGGCGTGTAGTTGAACATATTGTAGAGTTTGCCCTTCTGAACCGCGACGAACGTAAAATCAGGACGAGGCTGTCCTTCGGGTTCGGGTCAGATGACGGGGATGGAGATGATTTTTGGGTAGTAAATAGTAATACCATTCAGACGCTTGGCAGCTGTAGATGTAGAGTATATTTTGGACCGTATAATGCAGGCTTCTCAAAGTAGTACAGCGTTCAGTATGGACAACTTCACGGTAAATATTAACCGTGTATTCCGTGTTGCGGGTCATAGTGCCACACCTTATACTCTTAACTTCAATTCTCCGGTTATTTACAGGCAGCATATAAACACCGATCGTGGTTGCGGTTTTATAGCAGTAGTCTTAGCTCATATGTTTACTGTGCTAAATACACGGGCCAAAAACATTTGGTTGCCTACGGTAGTGGAGCGTGCCCGTAAACTAGCTGTAGACTGTAAACTTGAGTTTGAGTGTAATATGAGCCCTGAAGAGCTGCGAAGGGTAGAACAGGAAATGAATGTTTGTATAGTTGTATTTGGAATGGATGATCGTCGTAGGACTGTGTATGTTTTTAAAAACTGTGGAGAGATCGTACAAGGTCCCTAATTATTTTAGGATTGTCAGGAACAAAGTATCTCCCCATCCGTAATATAAGGACTCTACGCTAGTTATGATAAAAGTCGAAAATATGGAAGGCATTATGATTTGTGTAAGGGGTGTCTCGAGTTTGCGGATGATATCATGAAACATTGTAAGGATTGCCACATGGTATGTGCGCAGTGTAAAAGCTCCAAATGTGAAAGCCGTGTGGTTGAAGCTGAGAAGAGGGACTGTGATGTATGCAGACGTACATTTTTCAATAATAACTGTTTTGAGTTCCATAGGTCAATTGGCACGTGCAGGAAAATGAGAATCTGTGAATGTGGATGTTTCATATGATGGATAATTGGGGGAATTTCAAGCATAAATGTGATGAAATTCAGTGTTCTACATGCCATGAGAAATATAAGGCGGTTGGAGTAAAGCATGTATGTTATACGAAAGACGCTTCGCCTAAAAATAGACCTTGTATAACTGTGTACTACGATATAGTAACATATACGAATACTGTAACCAAAGAGGTCATCCCACATCTACTAGTAAGCCAGACTATCTGTGATGAGTGCATGGAGATCGAATGTGATGAATGTCACAAATGTGGTAAACGGACAAACGTTTTTAAAACGATTGCACACGACACTCCCGTGAAACTCTGTCCTATATTGTCAAGTTAGCGGACAAGTTAAAAAAAATGACTGTATATTCTTGTCCATAACGGGGCAAAATTTGACACATACTTCCTTTATAAGGAACTGCTTGAACACGAGTCATCGGAGATATTTACAGGTGATCCCTTGAAAAGAGGGAAGAAACTTATACAGATGCAAATAAGAGGTACTGTACAGTTTAAAGACACTCTATTATTCACATCTTGTAAATTAGCAAAGCTACCCAAGGTAATGGGCTTAGCCGCTGAAGTTTCAAAAGGGTATTTCCCACCTAAACATTACTTTAACTATGAATGTATGAGTACAGTTGAACGTGAAGATTTTGACCGCTACTACAACAGTTTTAACGAATCTAATCATTACAATAGAGCTGATGAATGTGAGCGTTATTGCGTGAATGATGTACGCGTGCTTAGAGTATGTTTCCAGGCCTTTATAAGGATGTACATAGACCGTTTCAAATGCGATCCGTTGCAAGTAGCAACCACGATCGCCTCATTGTGCTTTACGGTGTTGAAGAACAATTTCATGCCTAAAGACACCTTAGCCGTCATTCATAGAAACAATCCTGGCAGTTATGGGCACAAGGCTATTTACTGCCTCATACACATACAGCAGGAGACAGGTGTATACATAGAGCATGCCTGCAACACGGGGGAAGTACCCATTAACGTTAATGGTCGTGTGTTTTGGGTTGATGGTCTAAGGCCTAAGCGAAAACCGTGCCACTGGTGAGAAGACTGTGTACTCCTTTAACGGTTGCTGGTGCCGATAATCTTGTATGGACCCCCACTCGCGATCAGCTTGTAGGCGCCCAGTTCACTCACAAGGTCTTGTGGGAGCATGAGTATGATGCACGGATGGAAACAGATGGACAGTACCGTAAAGAAATAAACGCCATCAAGCGTTCAATGGTGCTGGATCCTCTCAAATGCGGTGATAGCTTGTTCGGAGGGCGTACAAACCAATTCAAGCTATATTTTCCGCCTAAAAAGGGCGTGAAACTCCATTATTATGACTTCTGTTCTTTATATCCCTACGTGATGAAGAACAATCCGTACCCCGTAGGTACACCTGAAAAACTGGTGGGACCTGACCTGCCCACCATCGATATGTTCTCAACAAATCTGAACAAGTACTATTTCGGTCTTTCTTTCTTAGATGTGCTCCCCCTCGCGATTTATGGATGCCGATCTTACCCGTTGTTATAGACCACAAGCTCATGTTTCTCCTGTGCGTGAAGTGCGCAGAGGAGAACAATGGGGCTTTTAATCATTCAACCAACCAGCGTAAGATTAGATGTGTATATACAAGCCCTGAACTGGACATAGCCGTTCGTCATGGTTACAGAATATTGAAGATATACGAGGTGTGGAGGTTTCAGAAGCTACCCAACCTTTTCACGCCATATATAAACACTTTTTTGAAGATAAGGTAGAGGCATCAGGGTATCCGCGAGGAGTTGATACCGAAGATGAAAAGTCGGTTTATATTCAACGTTACCGTGACCGTGAAGGAAAACAGCTTGACCGTTCCCAAATTGTAAAGAACCAAGGCAAGCGCTTTAGTGCAAAGTTATATCTAAGTAGTCTTTGGGGAAAATTTGCACAGAATACTGGCAAGGGGAACGCTCATTTGGCACAAAGTTATAGTGAAGTCTGGGATTATGCCAATGCTCCCGATAAAGAGGTCATGGAGATGGTGAATGTGGTTACCGTAATACTTACATAGTAAAGTACAACATTACCGAATTCGCCACAGATAACTCACAGGTTACAAACATACCTGTAGCTAGCTTCACAACAGTCTACGCACGCATCAAACTTTGGGGTGTATTGCATCTCTTGGGCAAAGGGTTCTGTACGCTGTTACAGATAGTGTGATACTCACAGCGAAAGAAGGTGAATACATGCTGCCTGTTCGTAAATTCCCCGGAGAGTTGACTGATGAGATCAAGAATAAGTATGGAGATATCGCATACGCCGACTCTTTTTTCTCAACAGGGCCAAAAACTTATAGGTTACGGGTGAGGGTTGAAGAGGATATGAAATATATCGTGAAGGCTAAGGGTATCACGCTCAACCAGGCGAATCGGCGGGTCGTTAATTTTGATTCGTTGAAGAATCTAATGTGTTTGGAAGATGAGGGCATCCATCCGCCCCAACTAACTGTAGATAACCACAATTTTCGGGCCAGAAGCTGAGGGACGTGAAGGAACTTAGGGGTAGAAGATGTGCCGTAACACCTATAGGAAACGTTACCAGGTGCCTGGTACCTATGATACCGTACCCTTTCGATACCATAATCGTTGAATGTTATATATATATATGTCATTGTTAACGATATGTTTATTTTATTTATTACACGTATTTGTAAATATATACTTTGAATAATTCGATGATATATTTATTAAATAAATCGTGTTTCAACTAGAGTTTCACTTTCTACTTTGTGTGTGTGTGTGCGTGTGTGTGTGTGTGTGTGTGTGTTCAGGAGAAAGTTCCAAGCTCCGCTCCCTGTATGATCGAGCAATGGTCACGTGATTCCTGCTACTACATGGGCATATCTCTACCCTGCGTGCTCAGTTGACCGCTGCAAACTGGATCTCAGACGTGTATTTGACGAAATCCCACGTAGAAGAAAAATAGTAATGGCTACCTTTAATATTGCGTGTTCGACGTTTATGAAGTGGTATTCGGCAAAGTGTGAAGATATGGTGGATACTGAATGGCTCCCTATTCCACCCTCCTTTGATAATTTTAAGGCTACATTGAATCGTGTGAAGCTTGATGAATAAGAGGTACAAATACTCTACGGCTATTCTGGCGAGAGCATTGCAGGATTTCGTGGTACAAGCGATGTATTGAACTATGTTGTAGAACTAAACTTTATAAAAGCTTACATATACCGTGAAGTGGAAGAAACAACACGTGCAGAAGAGAAGCAATGGTTATGGTTAGTGAATCTTGTTGATGAGTGGTATGACAAGCGGTATTATGTCATGTTGCGTCATACCGAGTACTCGTACCCTGCGGCTAAGAATGTAAATCTTGTCATAATGGAGAATCAGAAGTATTTTTACCACTACATTAATATATATCATGAAGATGTTTGTAGTGAGGTTGTGGCTAAAGGCCTGCGTGAGCTTTTAACAGAATTTAGAGACGCGTATCGATTGCTAAGCTAAAAGGAAAAATATGGTCATATGTTGCTCTCAAATAGTGCGCCGGAGTGTGAATAAAATATGTATATTTCGTGAAAATTGTCCTGAACGAAAGTGTCTGGTGTGCATTCTGGGGAGTGGGGGTGATAAAACATTAAAACCGGTATTGTTTCATGTATCGCAGATGGAAAATTTCTCAAAACTCCTACCCACTATAATGGGATACAAGTATTCACATGAATATTTCACGTTGGAACAACACCGTACACGATTCCAGCTTATGGTGTGACTCACTCCTCCACACCTCCCGTCGAGCCGATCCGCCCACCTGTAGCTCATAGTCATCTCAGACAGGGCCGTTTCCTGGCATAAGCAGACTAAGCGGCCGTTTAGGGCCACACTGCTACTAGGGGGCCCCTAGACAGGCTCCCACGTTATAGCTCAGTGGACAAGAATAGGAATATAGCTGAAGTTATTATTAATATTATTGTTGTTATTATTATTATCCTTATTATTATTATTATTGTCGTATTAATTAAAGTTTTTGTATGAGACAAATGTGATAAAACGGAGACAAACGAAACGTTTGGGTCGTTATGTGTAAATAACTATTGTGAGATCTTATTTCTATATTATTTAACTTTATTCTTGCTATATGCTTATACTTTCCTAAATGCTTAATTTTTCTAGTATTGTAAAACATTATTATTATTATTATTATTATTATTATTATTACTATTATTATTATTATTATTATCATCATCATAATTATCATGATTATTATTATTCAGCAGATTAGTTGTGGTTAACTAGATGTGACTGCGTGCAGCTTGGAAAATGAAACGACATCATCCATCAGGAGCTGAAAAACGGAAAAAGAAGAAAATAGAGGAGGAGAAGCTTTCCAGTAGCACAGGTGAGATGTGCCGCTTGTATATTCTTATGATTACAGTTCAGGCAACTTGGTTAGGTAGACCATCAAGCTAGGCAAGTGCTCAGGAATCGTGTAGAGTAAGCTGGTCTCGGTAATATTTATAATATTTCGAAATGTGAAATTTAATGGATCACATCACCTCAAATTCTGTTCACACAGATCAATTATCAAACAAGATAAGAAAGAGTATTTTAGCAAAATCTAACAGAATATGTAATGTTATGTTCTTCTCAGGAGCACTACTGAAATATTTGGAAAAGCCATCCTCAGCGAAGCCTGATGAGCATCATCAGCCAACGGCAAGTCCATCCTCTATGCAACCTCAAACACCAGTAGAAGTAGAGCCTGATGAACTAACAAGTGGTCCATCTTCTGTTCAGCTTCAAACACCACACACAGGCATTTCTACTGAGCAACAAGAACCAAGATCTGCCCCACCGCTTGATCCGTATGACTGGCCAGTTGTCCTGTCAGATGCCTTGAAGACAGATTTGGTATCTCGAGGACCATTTCAAATCAGTCCAGATTTCACATTCCCTAAAAGAGACGACGGTAGAAGCTTTCATCACCATTACATGTACAGAACATTAATTAATGGGGAAAAATAAAGTGAAGCTGGCTGATGTACTCTAGAAGGAATGATGCTCTTTATTGCTTCTGTTGCAAGGTGTTTTCAAGGAAGTCGTACAAACTAATTACGGATGGACTTCTGAAAGGCCATGAAAATAGTTCAGAACATGCAGATAACATGGCAACATGGAAGGATCTGGAACTGCGGCTAAAAACTGGGAGGACCATTGATCAAACTGAAATGTCATTAATGGAGGTAGAGCGAAGACGCTGGCGAGATGTTCTCACACGTCTTGTAAGTATAATCCAATCACTGGCAGAGAGAAACCTTGCTTTCAGGGGGTCTTCCTCTACATTGTACAGTCGAGACAATGGCAACTTCTTGAAGGAGGTTGAGCTGCTTGCCAAATTTGATCCAGTGATGAAACAACACATCAGCAGAGTCGAAAGTGGCCAATATAGTCATTCAAGTTACCTAGGAAACATCATTTAAAATGAGCTCATTGGGTCCATTAGTGGGAAGATCTTGGATGCCATTGTTGCAGAAATAAAACAAGCTAAATATTACTCACTCATTTTAGACTGCACTCCTGACACAAGCCACCAAGAACAGATGTCGATTATTATCAGAACTGTTAAAATGGGTGAAGTACCAGAAATAAAAGAATACTTCTTGGGCTTTCTTGAGGCTTCAGAAAGTACAGGCCTGGGTTTATTAGTTCTGATTCTGAAGAGACTAGATGAACTGAATATTCACTTTGATGACTGCAGAGGACAGTCATATGACAACGGAGCGAACATGAATGGCAAGAACAAAGGTGTTCAGGCAAGGTTATTAGAGAAGAGCTGTCGTGCACGCCTCACCCCAGTATCATTTCAGTCGCCTTAATGGCAGGATGTGTTTGCATTAGTGTGTGTTATTTTAGTCTTAATAGTAGGATATGTGTGTATTAGTGTTTTTTATTGCATAATAACTATAACACTTATTTTTTATTTTCAGGTGTAAATTTATATAGCAAAATACATTTATTATCTAGTGATGGAGACTCGAAAGAAATCTAAGGTTTACTTGATTGACAAGTGTGAGAATGATATCAAAGGTGGTAAATTGCCATCAAATCTTCAGGCTCTGTCCTTTTTCCTTCATTTACATATGAAAAAGAAGAAGACGATAAGAGAGGAGTTTTGGAATCATGCCCGAATTCCAACTCAACACAAAAAGGACACAATCAGAAAACTGAAAAAACTCTTCTCACGATGGAAAGCATTGAAGAAAAATGCATCCCGCAAGACAGACGTACAGGCTAAGAATGAGAGCATGTTCAAGGACTGTTTTCACGACCTTTTTGATATCGCTCATGCAAATGTCCTCGAGATAATCAAAATGGAGGAAGATAAGCAGTTTCTCATTGCTCAGCGTGAAAAAGGCCGTCGTGGAACAATGTTTTCTGTTGATATTGTGCTACATCAGAAGGAGGCAAAGAAGGAAAAACGTGTGTTGAGCGAACAAAGTCGAAAGCGAAAGGCAGAACAAAGGATTCATTGTTAGATTCTGTTACACGAGAGAGCAGCAGTTCATCGACGTTTGAGGAAGAGGAATCAGAACCTGAAGCTGTTCCTGGAACAAGTAGGCAGAAACCCCCTTTCAAGCGGGAAGAAAAGAAGTCATCACGCCTGGTCTCACAGCAGTTCTAGATCGCTTTAAAGTATCTGATCGTGCTGCTACTATGATTATTGCGGAGACTGCGAAAAGTCTCAGCCATGGTATCCCTGATCTTGCTGTGAATCGAGGGACTATCCGACGTGAACGAAAGAAGCAAAGGGAGGCACTCTCTATGACCATCATGAAAAACTTTAAGCCGAATGTACCTCTTACTGTACACTGGGATGGTAAATTATTACCGGAAATTACTGGAAAGAAAAAAAATTGATCGTCTTCCTGTCATAGTAACAGGTCAGGGAGTACATCAGCTTCTTGGCGTTCCAAAGCTCATATCTGGAACTGGGAAAGCACAAGCTGCAGCTGTCATTGAAGCTCTCCGTAAGTGGGATATTGAAGAAAAGGTCCAAGCTATATCCTTCGATACAACTAGCTCCAATAATGGTCTAATGGCTGGGACTTGCGTTATTTTACAGCAGATGCTGAAACGTGACCTACTTCATCTGGCCTGCAGACATCACATCATCGAACTTTTGGCTGCAGCAGCTTTTAAAGAATGCATGGGCCCCACATTAGCTACAGATGTCCAACTTTTTAAGAGATTTCAAGGAAAGTGGGACGACATTGATCCAAAGCGGTATGAAGACTCCACCACTGATGAAATTGCCACTTCTGCTGTCGCTGATGTAAAGGAAGGTCTCATTAGCTTCTCTAAATCTGCAATAACTACAAAAATCCGCGAGATGACTATAAGGAGCCACTTGAACTGGCATGTCTGTTTCTTGGTGCTGTCTCTAATCGTGGTGTAGTTTTTCATGCTCCCGGAGCGATGCATCAGGCACGATGGATGTCAAAGGCAATCTATTCCTTAAAGATTTGAATGTTCAGATCACAATTTAAGTTAACAAACCGTGAGGAAAGAGGACTTCGCGACTTTTACATTTTTATTGTATGCATCTATGTGAAAGCTTGGACCACCTGCCCTTGCGCCATTAGTGTTCCCCAAAATGACCTTCATCTCCTACAGTCACTAATAAAGTATTCAAACATCCATCCACGCATTGCCATGGTAACTTCACAGAAGATGGCAGCTCATTTATGGTATTTGTCTGAAGAGCTGGTGGGTTTTGCTTTTTTCGATGACGATGTCCTCCCTGATATCAAAAATCGCATGGTCATATCTATGACTAGTGTTGATGGACAAGAGAACCCTCCAAAGCGTGTGGTTGTTGACCTGGATACTGTGAAAGAAAAAAGCTTGGAAAACTTTGTAACAAAAAACACAAAATCATTGTTCACGAAGCTCAACCTCCCAGATAAATTCTTGGAGAAAACTGCTGAGCAATGGGAAGAGGATACCCATTACCAGACTGCGAAAGAGACTGTAAAACTCAAGTTGCTCCGTTTTACTGGTCCCGCAAATCTCATTTGAAGTCACGTTTCGGACCAATAGAAAAGTAATTTACAAATTTATAGAGAAAACGAAAGTATTACTAATATATATATATATATATATTACTAGATAAGTCCTTCCCAAAACAAAATCCTGGCTACGACACATGTCCGAGAAGTTTCGTCGCGGGAGGTGGCGTTGAAGTGCCCGGGTTCGCATCCCGCCTTCTCCTCTCTTCGATTCAAAACGAGAGGAAGGGCAGAGTTCAATATGGGTTCAGCCACACTATCTGTTGATGTTCGGCGGAGTCATACTTGCAATAGGTGGTGTGGTTAGTCATTAACCTTTACCTTTACGTTACGCCCCTGAATATACTGTAGGTATCAAGAAAAACTACATCGTCTAATTTATTCATTAATAACACTGGGGAACAAATTTCAACTTTTTGTCTATTGAATTAGATTTGACAGTTAGTTCTAGGTAATTTGGGTGCGCTGAGCACGAATCTTTACTCGGTTTTGCTCTATCAGGTCCTGATTTTGCTCAACACCCCTCCTCTTTCGTCGTATTCATAAAAAGGTTTTTTTCTCAATACTCGCTAAGTCTTTTTGCAGTTACATTATGCAACTAGTTTTTATCTAGGTATTTGTACCTATTGTTATGGTATTGTTTGTATTATGTATATTTTTATATGTAACACCCTCAAAATATTTTTAATTTTGTCATTTTTAACCCATTTTAATATTAGTAAATTAAGCTAAAAATATCATAGAATTCTAAAATTTTCTCGAGCGTTCCTGTCTCTCTGTAGAGTATTCTAGAGGGACAACTAAAATATATAAAAGCGACTCGTTTCCAGAGTTAATCAGTCAATTCAATCAGTCAGTCAGTCAGTCAGTCAGTTGAGTTAGTTAATAAGTTTGGGCATTAACATAATTTTTAATTGGCATATGATTTAGTGAGTAATTTTGTCATCGTGATTTAATATAGTTGATTTAATTAGACGTAATTTATATTGTACCTACTCATCCGTGTTTCTAGTTTAATTTCATAGATTGTAAGTACCTATTTCATAATAAGTACCTATTTAAACTAATTTTTGTGTTTATATTTCAGATTTTCTTAAATTTATATGAATTAAGGGCTTTAAATACCTTTACAAATTGCAGAACAATCAAGCAATATGTCATCAAGCACTAGAAAGTTCAAATGCAAAAACAACCCTGATTCCTTCTGTTATACAGTATATGTGGAAATTTTACACTTCCACATCAACGAGCAAATATAACTGACTTCGTAAAAAGAGCTTACTTAGCTTATTTTGGCATAAAACTGGGGGACCAAGATAAATCGTGGGCTCCACATAAAGCCTGCACTATATGCATTGAAAGACTGCGACATTGGACGAAGGGTTCGGATTCAAAAATACCTTTTGGAGTTCCGATGGTAAGTTTATGATTTCATAAAACTACGTAATTTAATCACTAGTATACTGTAACTTACCTAAATGTAATTGTAACTTACGTACATAAACAAAAATTTACAGAAAATGTTTATAAGAATCTCAAATATTGCATAAGGTTGAAACACATAGAAATGTTAAATGTTTGGGTGATAACTTTTGATAAAATTCATAAAAACAAGTCTCTCGTCGCTTTTGTTAACGCTTTACAATTTTTTTTCCATATCAGGTGTGGCGAGAGCCTACTAACCACGAGACCGATTGCTACCTTTGCTTTGTCAAGACTTCGGGCTTCACTAAGAAAAATAAACATTGTATCGAGTACCCAAATTTCGACACCGCGATACGACCTGTGCTACATTCAAATGAGATCCCCATTCCAAAATTTAAGGGTCTGCCAACTGAAGAATTAGTTGAAGATGTTCCTGAAAATATTGTTATGCACTTTGAGGAGTCAGACACCGATTTTGACCCCAGCGTATTTGAAAGTCAAAACGATCCGCAAAAGTTTAACCAGGCCGAGTTGAATGATCTTGTAAGGGATCTAAATTTGCCAAAAAAGGCTGCGGAAATTTTAACTTCAAGACTTAAAGAGAAAAACTTGCTTACTTCAAACACATACATTTCATTTTACAGAAAAAGAGAAGAAGAACTTGTTAAATATTTTAGAACAGAGGATAGTTTAGTATATTGCTGCGACATAGTTGGTTTGTTAAAGAAGATGGGGGTTGAGTCTTACGATGCAAATGATTGGCGCTTGTTTTTAGACAGTTCGAAAAGAAGTCTTAAGTGTGTGTTGTTGCATAATGGCAATCTATACGGCTCGATACCGATTGGGCACTCAACAAAATTAAAAGAAAAGTATGAACATATAGAAAAGGTTTTAAATCTTATCAAATATAGGGAGCACGAGTGGATCATATGTGTTGACTTAAAAATGGTTAATTTTCTGCTAGGACAACAAGGAGGGTATACTAAATATCCCTGCTTCCTTTGCTTATGGGACAGCAGAGCCAAGGAAGAACATTATTTCAAACAAATCTGGCCAGCACGAACATCACTTACTGTCGGAGAAAAAAACGTAATTAATCCACCTTTAGTGAGCAGAGATAAAATCATATTTCCTCCTCTGCATATAAAACTAGGCCTCATTAAACAATATGTAAAAGCTTTAGATACGAACGGCGAGTGTTTCAAATACATAACTTCAAAATTTCCAAGTTTAAGTTATGAAAAAATCAAGGCGGGAATTTTCGACGGTCCACAAATAAGAACAATGATTAAAGACAGCAATTTTCCTAATGTCATGAATGAACGCGAAAAAAATGGCTGGTTCTCATTCGTGGACTTGATAGAAAACTTTTTAGGCAATTATAGGGCAGATAACTACGAAGAAATCGTAAAAAAACTTTTAAGGACTACAAAGAGTTAGGTTGCAATATGAGCATAAAATGCATTTTTTGAATAGCCATCTTGACCAATTTCCAAGTAATTTAGGTGATGTAAGTGACGAACAAGGGGAGAGATTCCACCAAGATATCAAAATTATGGAGGAACGGTACCAAGGCCGCTGGGATTCCCACATGATGGCTGATTACTGCTGGTGCTTGAAAAGAGACCTGCCATCAACAAGCAAATACGCTAGAAAGTCTTACAAAAGAAAATTTTTGCCACAGTGAAAGCTTCGTATCTGTTTGTTTTTTTATTTTAAGTCATTTCTATCGTTATAATGTAATTTTACTGTAGTTTGAACTGCTTGTATTCATGAAACTTGAAAAAAAATTTAACACATGACTTAATTTTTTAGTCCTAATTTGAAAAATCTGGAAAATGGCACATAGGCTGTCGACAAGAATCAGGACCTGATAGAGCCAAACCGAGTTGAAATTCGTATTCAGCGCACCCAAATTACCTAGAATCAAGTGACAGATATCATTCAATAAAATACGTGTTGCCCAGTGTAATTAATTATTCTAGTTAATTCAGTAGAATTGTGTTACGAAATGAAAAGCACATTTGAAGTTTGTACTTCTACGAGTTAATGTTTCAAAAGAAGAAGAAGAAGAAGAAGAAGAAGAAGAAGAAAGGAAATGGATCTTCGGGAAAGGAAATCTTGCTTAGAAATTCCTATAAAAGACCGACAGAATTCCTCCTCTTCACAGTTCACCCGAAACACCCTCAACATGCGTTTACTTGTGAGTCACCTTTGCCATATTTCCGCTTAAATACTCTCTCTCTCTTTCTGTATATATATATATATATATATATACCGTATGTAAACTAATTATTTAAATCTTATTATTAAATAACTGGTTTTCACAAAAACGAACAGAGAGGGATTCAAGTTAACATCAATTTACCGGTTTAACATTAATTTACCGGTTTACACTCGTATATATATATATATATACACACATTATTATTATTATTATTATTATTATTATTATTATTATTATTATTATTATAAAGTAATTACATGCTTTGGACTTGAATCCTTCCCTTGAAATAATTCTATGAAGGAAAGAACAAAAAAGTAGACGAGAAAGAAACACAAAAAAACGAACGAATATATTGTATATATGTAAAATAAATAAATAAATAAATAAATAAATAATAGGGCATTGTATTGGAAACTTGTAATTTAAAGGGTGCATCGAAAAATACCTACCAAAAAGGGGCTCGATGTAGTTTAGATTCAAACTGTGTTACACTTATCCAAGTTTGGATTCAAGTTTATCCTCAGTTTACGATCCATCGTCTTACGTTGTCTTCTTTTTAATGAAAATCAACGTAAACTGATTGTCAGTAATGTTTAAACTATAGGAACCATCTTTCCTCGAGATGTAGGTGTAGTGTTAGTGTAAGCCAGAAGTGCCTAAAATCTGATGAAGTCATTTTGTTTTCCATGTATTTCGTTGTTCAAGAAAAAAGGAAGTTTGCCAATACATTCTGACCACTCTTTGGGGGTTCTGTGGACATAATCCGCGGACTTTAATGTTAATTAGAATAAAACCACTGCGTAATGAAGCAACTTACCGACCGTATTTACCATTTATATACATTTCTTATACGAAGGTTCTATTATGAACAGTTATGCGTAAAGTGTGAACGAAATGTTCAAGAAATTTAATTTTCATACATTTCTCCTAAAAATTATGGTCTTTATTTTACGTCTAATTTGACATAATCTTCTTTGTTTGTTGTGAGTATGGTAATGTAGGCCTATTCGTGTTCCCTAAATGAAAATTATACCAGCTTCGCACGTAATTATGGTGTTGGATTCAACCAATAGATGAAGTGGGTGGTGTGGGAAGTGGGCGAATAATTATGGATATGGACACTAATCAAACGAAAATTAATATTTTCACCACCTCATAAATTTAGCTTGAAACCCATTATAGCACGAATGGTATTTTAAAAGAAGTAGACATCTATACCCTTACACGCATTTGAGCTCAGAATTCAGTGACGGACTGGTCTATCGAGAGTTCGTGAATTTTCCTGATGGGCTGGTTAATTAATCATTTTTAGGAAAAAGTGATGAATGATGAAATTTTCTAATTAATCAATGATTAACTGATCAAAAATTATTAAAAATTAAATACTTCTGAAAAGAGTAAGAAAGAGCTTTATCGTTTCTCTTGCGTGCGATAAGACCGAAGAAACATTTTGCTAAAACATTTAGTTTGCTTTAGTTCAAGAAACTAGGCATGGGCGGATTAGACAGTTTATACATGCAAAAAGGTACCAAATTCAAATGATACATTGCAAAATTTAAAGTAAAATGATGCTGAAATTATGAGGAAAATTAATAATTTCCCATCGTTTGCTAAAAATATTTTTTGATTAATTAATGATTAAATTCGAAACAATGATTAAGTGATTAACTGATTAATCGGAACCATGCCCTACTGGTGAGCCAGTGGGCTGAGGGGCCGGTGGCTTTACTGAAATAATTCTACAGTATGATTGCATGTTTGTGTATCACATTCTGGGATGAAGATTTCTCAAGTAGAGCTATATATATATATATATATATATATATATATATATATATATATATATATATATATATATATATATTATATTATATTATATATATATACACGTGTGTGTGTGTGTGTGTGTGTGTATAGGAGGGGACTAAAGTGACTGGAATTTCAAAGTACAATAACTTTAAAAAACTTTAAATTATATGTGTTATCCAGTTCTTGTCAGTAGCCACAGCTAATTTTGATGTATGTACAGGGTGTCCCATAAGTCTGGAACCATAGGGTAAAATAAGTAATTTATGTTTTTCCGTTTATGCAAGTGCCCATAATGTCTTTAAGTAAGGAAGAACGCATCCAGGTAATTCTGCTCGTAGGAAATCGGAGTCAGAGGGAAGTCGCTGAGGAATTTACCAGATTGCATCCGGACCGCGAGCCGATAACACACAGCTGTGTCGGCAAACTTGTAGCAAAGTGCAGGGAAACGGGATCCATAGGAGATAAACCACGCAGTGGACCTCCGAAGACATCCACCGACGATGACACAGCCCCTACCATCCTCGTCCATTTCACAAACAGTTCCCAAACGTCTCTTCGGCGTTTTTATTGCCGTTTTTATCATTTTGCCCTATGGTTCCAGACTTACGGGACACCCTGCCTTTTATTATGATCTATTGTGTGGACTAATGGCACAGAATCCTGAAAGTGATGAGGGCGTGAGCATTACAGAGTTGAAAAACAGAAACGTATTTTGCTAGTTTTATGTATACTGAATGGACATGTAGTAATAATTACGGTAAAATCCTATTTTAATACGGTAAATTAAAGATGGCTGGAAGACCACGTGCACGCTCAACAACTGTCGATCCACATCGAATATTACTACACAATGTTAGGTTAATTGAATGCCCGGTTAGGTCAACCGTACGCCGTTGATGATTGCTTAGGTTAAGTCGTGATATTTTCGATAGTTTAAACGAAAATATCACGACTTAACTTAACCGATCGTCAAGGACGTACAGTTGACCTAACCGGGCAGCCAATAAATTAAATCCCAAACCTAGATTAATAAGGTAAATTAAAAAAATGATTCCAAAAACGTTCATTTTCTTTAATTAAACTGGATATACTATTTTGATAGTTACATAATATTATTAAACAACATCGTTTTTGGAATTTAATTTACCGTATTAAAATAGGATTTTACCATAATTACTAAGAATATTAGATATAATTATGAATGACTATTATTTTGTGAGAACCTCGATGTAAAAATGTAATTTTGAGCACTTTGAACTTGCCTTTCTCGTAGTGAGTTAATAAAAGGACAATAGATTGTGAATAAAGATGTTCTAATTATTATAAGTATATAATTAAACCCATATTACTATAACATTAAAATAAATATTAAATAGTGTGAAATACAGTTATTCATTTTTTCCAGTATAATTGCTCAGTTGGGAGGGGGGGGGGGGGGGGGGGGGCTACTTCGAATAGTTTTTACGGGTTGCTTTCCTGAGTCCGTCACTGGCTCAGATAATTATGACCTTTTATAGACATGGATGGATACCGTGAATGTAAATATAAATGTAAAAATAAAAGATGATAAGTAGCTCATGGTGAAAAGTCTTGAGGTTTACGCGAATGTTTCGGTTTAACGTAGGTTTAGTTGAAAATTAGAGATATAATAAATATAAATGAAAATGGCTTTAATTTGATTTGTTTCAATAACTTTTTATGGAACTTTTTCTTCTTCAGATTGTGGCATCTCTTCTTAGTTGCGTTTTCGGTGCACCCGAAAACTACGGCACGAGGTATAAGACCCCTGTCTGCGGTCCTCGTCAAGTACTTGATGCTGGAGCCTGTGTCAACGCCATTGTCAGCCAAGATATCTACATTTATGGGGCACCTGATGCTCCCGTTACGTATGCAACTCCTCCGCTCGTTCCAAAGCCTAGGATCGATTACAACGTCGTCTTTGTCAACACGCCAGAAATTCCGGTTGTAGACCCAATCATTGTCCCCCCTCCACAAAAAAGGACTCTCGTTTACGTCCTGTCGAATAACGGCGAAGTACAGCAAAAAGTCATTGAACTCGAAATAGCCCCTGGTCTGGAACCAGAAGTAGTCTTCGTCAACTACGATGACGGAGATAATCCCGTTCTTGCAGAAGGAATCACACTTCTGCAAGTTCTTGCTCAACAAGGACATCAAGGACAAGTAATTGGAGGAGCTGTAGGAGCAGGTGCAGCAGGCTTAGGAGGTGCAGGGGGTTCAGGAGGTTTAGGAGGTGCAAGAGTTCTAGGAGGTGCTGGAGGTTCAAGAGGTTTAGGAAGTTTGGGAGGTGTAGGTGCAAGAGGATATTATGCACCCCGATCGTATATAATCAATAATAATAATAATAATAATAATAAAAAGAAGAAGAAGGAGAGAAGAAGAATTAATGAGAATAAAATGTAATTTTCCTTAGTTTTGTTTAACTTTTTCCTATTGATATTCTTAAATGTCAAACAGTCTGTGAGGTAAATGAACTCGTATTAAAATTATTGTTTTATTCCACGTTATATATAAGGTTGTACCATATATTCTGCTCGATTTTTTAGTTCATTCAGAACAAAAATTAAATGACTTATAAAGATAAATTTGCTCGAATTTTTAGTTTATTCACAACAAAAATTAAATGACATAATGACAAATTAATCATCAATATAATTCTCTTCTTTTTCTATAACCTCCTCCCACCTGTACAAAAGTTTTTTTATGTCACGTTGGAAGAAATCCCTTGGTTTCGAGTTAAAAAAGCGATCACTTCGTTTTCGATAGCTTCCCTGGATTGCAACTTTTGTCCATCTAGGTGGTGTTGCAGACTTCTGAATAAAGGATAGTCTGAAGGTGCAATGTCCGGAGAATAAGGTGGATGAGGCATTTTTTCCCAATCAAATGCCTCCAATTGGGCAGTGGTGATTCGAGCAGTGTGGAATAGAACACCTCTACGATTAATTAATGCAGAACGTTTTTCTTGTAATGCCATCTTCAGTCGTTGGAGTTGTTGGCAGTAGACTTCAGCTGTGATTGTTTGGTTATCTGGCAGAAGCTCAAAATGAATAATTCCTTGCATATCCCACCAAACGCTTAGCAAAATTTTCTTTGGATGGGAGCCATTCCTTGGCTGAGGTTCAGGCTTTGTTTCACGGCTAAGCCACTCATGTCGACGCTTAATATTGTTATAGAGGACCTATTTTTCACAACCAGTGACGATCCGACTCAAAAACGGTGCCTGCAATTGCCGAGAATGCAGTGATGTGCAAATATCGATTCGATGTTGAAGATTCGCTCGTGACAAATCATGCGGAACCCAGTTTCCAACCTTCACTACTTTTCCTAACTTTTCTACTTTTCCTATTTTTCCTTCTGTATCATTCTGTATCGTGATAAAACCTGTGCGAACCTGTCGCCGCGTGTATTTTGTAACATTTCTAAAACTATTTCACATTATCTTGAGGTTATTATTTTATCTATCGTCCGTTTTCTAATCGAGCAGAATTTATGTTACAACCTGATCATACAATGATCAATGAAAATTTTCTACCAAATTCTTAATTTTATCCTATTTTTAATAGCAATCCCATTTTCTTTTTGCTCATTATGAAGAAATGGTTCATGAATGAGTAAATGAATTGTTAGTTTGTGTTAGGATACATTTTTGGATTACCATGATTTCTTTTGTCGAGTGAAGCGATGCAAGAACAGTGTAAATGTCTGTTGGCCCCACTTTTCTAGCTGTTAGGCTTACGAATGGTTAGGATACGTAAAGATTAGGTTAGATTATATTGTAGGTTAGGTTAATTTGAAAAGTTTGCAATATCGTGGAATGCGTTTAGTTTGTTATTTTCAAAGACCTAAACAAAAAGCACTTGCCTAAGGTCTCCCATGCAAAAAGTTGACTCGCATAAAGTCAGCGCGCACTAGGTCGAGGGTGATAATCTTATGAGATTCTGTCCACATGTTATTTTGTAATAGTCACAAGCAAAATACTAAACAATAAAACTAGAGCAGGGAAAAGAATTATGATCATCTTATAATTTGAGCTCTCTATGAAAACCACTTATCACTTATGAAAGAATGAAAATAAATACGGTATTTATGAAATCATTGAAGAATAAAAACCATAAAAAAACACTAAAATTTTCAAAATTATAAAAGAACAACAAAAAATAATATAGAGAATGAATTAAAATCATAGTAGCATACACACTAAATGCTTAATTAAATATCACAGAGAAACTAGGCCTACAAAGAATTGTCAGGCACTTTTAATGAAAAATTGCCAAACGTTGATTCAGTGACAAAAAACAGCTAATATATATATATATATATATATATATCGGCCCCGGGATCGAGACCCGGTGACGGCAACCGGGGCGCAGCAAAACCCAGCTGTTCATCCTTCCACACAATAAAGAAAGTGGTTGGTAGATAAATGGGTACCCTGGGTGGCCTAGTGGTTAAGACGCTGCTGGTGGGGTGTGGTTCGGATTCCACGTTAAACTGAAGGTCTAACTAAGGTGGAGTGAAAAGCTTGCTCTTCGTCAGAATGAACAATTCGGGCGGAAGCTAACCAAAGGTTATATATATATATAATATATATATATATATATATACACACTCGGCGGTAGGCTCGGACAAATGGAATGCGACACTAATCAAACACTGCAAAAAATGAAATCGCTAAGCCCCTATATTGGATATGGAAAAGATCACTAGACACGGGAGAAACACCGAGCATCCTGAAGAAAACGAACGTAATTCCAATATATAAAGGAGGAGATCAATCCGAGGCCAAATACTGTAGGCTAGTGTTACTGACATCTCATCTCACCAAAATATTTGAACGAATAGTTAAAGAAAAAATCTATGACTTTTGGAAACTCGGGGGTGGGGGGGAATTAAATGATAACCAACAAGGATTCCGGTCAGGAAGATCATGCCTATCACAATTAATGGAACACTATAACAATATTATTGATGCACTTGAATGTAATGAAAACTATAATGTAATATACACAGACTTTGTCAAAGCGTTCCACAAGTGTGAGTGTCGATATAATTTTAGTAGTATGGACGCAAAAGGAGAGAGTGCAGAGCAATTGCAATGTTGATCAAAGAGCTTATTCTATTCTGTTCTATATATATACATTCTTAAATAGTAATATTAGTACAGGAGAAATCATTATACATCTTTAATATATGTATGAGCCGGACCGCTACATGGCAAGAAGCTACCAGAACAGGTAGACGGGAACGGATCAATCTCGGAGGACCACAAGGCTACAAAACACTCGATATCAAAGGGCAACGAACTTAAAATACACAAGAGGCAATGCAAAACAAAGAACATAAACATTGTCCTGGCAAATATTTAAGGAATAAAACCGAACAATTCACTAAACAAAGTTTTGTACCTGAAACGTTTTATGGACGAAAAAGGGCGGACATCGCATGCCTCACAGAAATACATCTTAAAGATTGGCAAGGACACTGCGATAACTGCGAACACTGTATCGATAAGAAAGAATTGCATATCGATGGATTCAACTTACTAAGAGCAGATAGAACAGCGAGACGTAAAGGTGGCTGTACTATTTATATACATGAGAGGCATATGATAGAGACAGTAATAAGTAAAGCCAACAGTTTCGTGGAAACCCTTGCAGTGAAAATAGAGAAACTAAACGTGGAACTGATAGTCATCTATAGCCCTCCAAACTCTCCGAATTAAAATTTTTTGGATCCCATTGAGGATATCAGAACCCTAATAAAGTCTGTAAACTCTCCATCCCCTAATATAATACTCTGTGAAGATTTTAATTTCCTATTTAAAAAATACAAAAAGGTGGGTAAAATATATTTAGACGGCAAGATACCGGGGGGGGGGGGTACAAGAGAGGACCAGAAGCAAGCAAAAATGCTGATGACTCTCACAAACGAATTTATGCTGACACAGGAGATAACAGAAAATACCAGGAAAAATAGCTGCCTAGATCTGGTATTCCCAAATAACAGGAACTTGAGTGCGGATGTAAAAATAACTCCAACTATTATCTCAGACCACGATATAATGGAGTTATCAACAAATATGGCGATAACTTTAAAAGACAATACTCATACGGAAGGAAAAGCAAATATGGGGCTTTTAACTTAAACTCCAAGACTATAAATTGGGAAGAAATCAGATCACACATCGCCCAAATAGAGTGGAGAACAGTTTTCGAGAATAAAACAACTGAGGAAATGCTAACAACCTTGGAGAAAAGACGCTGAGAACTTTCGAAAAATATGCTCCGAAAGCACAGCCAAAAGGAAAGAAGAAAGGGCTAGAGAGGCAAAAGAGGAGAATATTCCGCAAAAGAAAGAGAGTAGCGACGAAGTTAGCTAATTGAGGAGACAACAATGCCACGAAAGTAATATAAGAAAAACTGGAGGAATCGATTGGGAAATACAAACTCTGATAAAGGGCCATACAGAGAGGGAAGAGGAAAAGGTGGTAGAAAAAATCCAAAGTACTTCTACAGCTATGCGAAAAGGAAAACAAAAACGCGCGCTACTATCGGGCTCTTAAGGAAAGGCAATAATGAACTAACAGACGACCTAAAAGAAACATCTGAAACATTGAGAGCCCAGTATGAAAGTATGAATCGGTATTCAGTACCCCAAAAAGTGACAAAGCGATACCTGACATAAATGCATTCTTCAAAGAGAAATTGCAAGGAGAATGTATAACAGACTTTGATTTTACCCCAGAAGATGTAGCGAGAGCTATAGGACAAATGAAATCACATTCAACTGCAGGTCCGGACAAATGGAACGCACTATTAATTAAAAACTGTAAAAATGAAATAGCTACACCCTTACACTAGATATGGAGAAGATCCCTAGACACTGGGGAAATACCGAGCATCTTGAAAAGAGCAAACATCGTCCCTATATATAAAGGAGGGGATAGATCTCAAGCAAAGAACTATAGATCAGTGTCCTTTGCGTCCCACCTCACCAAAATTTTTGAAAGAATAGTCAGAGAGAAAATATGACTTCTTGGAGACATTGGAAAGATTCATCGAAAATCAACACGGATTCCGATCAGGAAAATCATGCCTATCACAACTTATAGAGCATTATAACAATGTCCTAGATGCACTTGAAGGCAATAGAAACATTGATGTCATATACACAGATTTTGCTAAAGCTTTCGACAAATGCGATCATGGTATAATAGCACATAAAATGAAATATATGGGAATAACAGGCAAAGTGGGAAAATGGATCTACAACTTCCTCAGAAATCGACTACAGGTGGTCAAAATTCAAGGTATATCATCATCAGAATCAGAAATACGCAGCTCAGTACCACACGATACAGTGCTGGCCCCACTCTTGTTCATTATCATGCTAACAGACATAGACAGTGGAGTAAACAGCAACAGTAGAGTAACATCATTTGCGGACGATACAAAGATCAGCAGAAAAGTCAGCGATGCAAACGAAGTAGAGGCCTTGCAGAAAGACAAGAACAAAATATACAAATGATCAGAAGAAAACAATATGACATTTAACACCGAAAAATTTCAGCTCTTGAGATATTATAGAAATGAGCAACTTAAAAAGACTGCATATTATGCTCCAGATAGGCAAGAAATTCAGAGAAGCACGAAAGCGGTCGACTTGCGGTAATAATGACCGATGATGCCAAATTCGAGACACAAAATGAGATAGCAATAAACAAAGCAAAAAGAGTCGCTGGACAAGTAATAAGAACGTTCAGAAGGAGGGACAAGACAGTAATGATTCCCCTGCTGAGAACACTGATCATACCAAAACTTGAATACTGCTCAGTTTTGACGTTCCCATATAAAAGGGAAGAAATTAATAAACTAGAAGAAACGCAGAGACATTTCACAGCCAAGATTGATGGCTGCAAAGAAGTCAACTTCTGGAAAGACTACGTAAACTAAATCTGTACTCCCTGGAAAGAAGAAGAGGTACACCATAATCTACATATGGAAAATGATTGAAAAACTGGTACCAAACCTCAAACTAAACCCAATTACCATCCAGACAACGGTGGAAAATAGGAAAGGCAGAACGTGTAGTGTTCTAAAATTAAAGGCCCGACAAGGGACCTCCTCAACTCTGAAGGAAAATAGCTTGGTTGTCAGGGGGTCAAGAATTTTCAACCAGCTTCCAAAGGACCTCAGAAACGTTACAGTGGTCAAAGTTGAAGTCTTCAAGAAGACTAGATGCCTGGCTCAGGAAAATACCAGAGAAGTCGTGTATACCTAGCTATGTACGATGGAGAGCGCAAGAGAGGAACTCGCTCTTCCACCAAGCCAGGACTAGAGGTGGGGCCACCAGCTTGATGTTCGTGTGAAGAAAGACCGACGCACGGACCCCAAACAAGGTTAACAAGGTGTATATATATATATATACAGAAAACTTATATATAAAATAAAAAATAATAATAGTACAGGATAAAACTATATACCCATTCTTCTTCTTCTGCAGCTTAAATTCCATCTCTATATGGGTCGCTGTTCTTGAGTCTCCTCCATGCTCTTCTGTCATGCACCATGACCTCGTCGAAATTTTTCTCCCGGATGTCTGCCTCCACGCAATCCCTCCACCTCGTCTTCGGTCTACCTCTTCTTCTCCGTCCCGGCACCTCCATTTCCAGAACCCTACGTCCCACGTAATCCTCCTCTCTTCTCATCATGTGCCCATATCATCTCAGTCTGGCTTCTTGGACTTTTCTTGACGCCTCTACTACTTTCGCCGTTCCTTTAATCAGTTCGTTTCTGATTCGATCCCTTCTAGTTACACCGCGCATCCATCGCAACATTTTCATTTCAGCCACATCCATCTTTCTGTCACTAGTCTTCTTCATCGTCTCCATTCCGTACAACATGGCTGGCCTAACCACTGTTTTGAAGACCTTCCCTTTCAGCTTCACCGGCATCCTACGATCACAAAGAACTCCCGACACCTCTCTCCAGCTTCTCCATCCCGACTGTATCCTACGATTCACCTCTCCCTCTGCCTCGATTGTTGATCCCAAGTATTTAAAACGATCTACCCGTTTGATCAGTTCACCGTTTAACATCACTCCCTCTCCTTCATCCGGTTGTACATTACATCTCAGATATTCAGTCTTCTTCCGACTAACTTTCATACCTCTACTTTCACTGCCTCCCTCCAATTTTCTAGTTGTTGTTCTACCTCCTGTCTTCTCTCTGCGCACAACACTACATCATCGGCATACATCATGCACCAAGGAGCAACCCCTCTAACCTCCTGCGCTTAATTAAAATACTAGACTCGCACGTGATCGAGTCTACAGTTACATCATCGTTGCTTTGTACTATGCAATAAATACGATTTAACATTATTTCACCACTCAAGGTGTGCGGGTGCCTATAGTCAGTGTAAAGGGCCTTCAATTCGTTCAATATTATTTTTGTGCCCACTTTACAATTGGTTGGCAAATTATCTTTAAACACGGACAGAATACAATCAAAAGTACGCACAAAGAGGGCGTCGTTAGCCACAATATCATTATTAAATTCAAGTTTATAAACACTTCTTTCCAATCGAGGGTTTTTTCTTACCGATCCGAGCTTTTCAATCGTGAACTCTTCTTCACAACGCATAGCGGCAGTTGAAATAATCTTCTAAGTCGTAACGACAGCTGCTCATTATATAGAGAAACAATTCTTCAGGGTGAAGAGTGTAGGCGAGCTCTACCCTGTACCGTTCAAGTCCTTTGTATCAAAGTTCATGATATTTCGAAGTCTAAACCTTTTAAATAAGCATTCAGCTCTAGACCATTCTGCCATGTTCATTCCTACATTCGGTAAACCCGTCGAGCAGAGCTGTGTATGAGTACTCAAGAACCGTATGAAAATAAACCGTATCCTTAACACGTGCGTCTAATCTAGGCTTTAGCTTTCTGAAACCGACGATTTCAAACATTCTGTCGAGGATGAAGCGGTTTCGCGTGGGGACAAGAACGTTATTATCAGATGCATTCTTCCACATCAGTCGTATATCAATGCATGGCTGATCGTTATTTATACACAACGCACAAAGAATGACATATGAGGGGGTATCACTAATCTGTTCTCTTCTTGTACCTACACCTGCAGATATTTTATAATGATCTTCACCCTACTTCTCAACTATCACGAAGACTCTATTCATCTCCTCAACACTTAAATAAACAACATTACGTTTACCAGAGTTTGCTTGTCTACAAGTCGCTTCAAGTACATAGTTAATGGCACCGGTTTTACGTCTGAACACACGCAATGACTTCGTCACGGACACATCGTGTACGGCATTGAGAATACTGCTCAAAGGAAGCTCCATTGTTTTTTATCGTGAGAGTGCACGTCCAGTCGGTTCCAGCTCTGAGATGACTATGAGCAGCCGGTGCGCGGTTTGGCCCGGAGACAGGTGTGGGAAACGAGTCACACGGGTGAGTCATACCAAACGGTAATGTCTCGTGTATGGGTTTGTTCCAGCCTGAAAGAATCATGCGAGTACTTGTGCCCATTATACCGGGCAATCAGAATTTTTCCGAGACATGAGGCAATATCGGCTTTAATGTTTTATCACTCCCCAGAATGTGCACTAGACATTTTTGTTCATTTCCATGAACTACACACATTTTAATAACAATCCGGCGCACTATTTGAGAGAAACATTTGCCCATATTTATTCATTTTGCCAAGCAGTCGATACTCGTCTCTAAATTCTATTAAAAACTCACACAGGCCTTTAGCCACAACCTCACTGCGAACCTCGTCATGATATATATGAATGTAGTGATAAAAGTATTTCAGACTATCCATGATGACAAGATTTACATTCTCAACCACAGGGTACGCGTACTCGGTATGATGTAGCATGACAAATACCATTTGTCACACCACTCATCGACAAGACTCACTACCCATACCCGTTGCTTCTCTTCTGCACGTGTTGTTTCTCTCACTTCACGGTATATGCACGCTTTTATACAGTTTAGCCCAACAACGTAGTCCATTACATCGTTTGCGCCGCGAAATCCGGTAATGCTCTCGCCAGAATATCCATAGAGTATTTGAATCTCATGTTCCTCAAGCTTCGCACGGTTCAATGTAGCCTTAAAAGCCTCAAAGAAGGGAGGGCTAGGGAGTCTTTCAGTATTCACCACATCTTCCGACTTTACCGAATACCACTTCATAAACGTCGAGCACGCAATATCAAATGTCGCCATCACTATTTTTCGCCTACGTGAGAATTCTTCAAATATACGTCTGAGATCCAGGGCTTGCAGCGGTCAATTGAGCACGCAGGGTAGAGATATGCCCAGGTAGTAGCAGAAGTCACGTGACCCTTTGATCGATCTTACAGTGGATGGAGCTTAGGACTTTTTCCTGTACACACACACACACACACACACACACACACACACACACACACAGGAGAAAATGAAACCCTAATTGAAACATTGATTTATTTAATACAAATATTCAAATATACCTAATAAATAAAAATAAACATATCGTTAACGGGTAAATAGGCATATATATATATATATATATATATACATATATATATATATATAATATATATATATATATATATATATTATATATATATATATATATATATATATATGGGAATGAACTCAGAATGGTTCCCTGAGTTTTTTATGATACACACAGACCGTGCATGGAACAAGGAACTCTTCTAGGAAAATTAAATCCACTATAGTCCAAATAAGTAATGGTAAATGACAAATACTATAGTTTTTTCTTTTTCATGATGCTAGCCCGACGTGGGCAACGGGTCACTCGCAAAGAGGTCCCCAAAATATAGCTTCCCTCACCAGCTATCTGCAAAGCAGATAGGATCCAGCTTTGGGACATGGATCTAGGGTTTAAAGCAGCCTAGCCCAGCTACATTTAGAACCTCAATATAAGCAAAAGACTCGCTGCTTCACGTCAGATTGAATACATGTGTGTATCATAAAAAACCTCAGGGAACCATTCTGAGTTCATTCCCATCATGAAACGGACATGTTATATGCCTTGAAAAGTGGGCGCTCAATTCTGCCAGTTGAGGTTTAAGTTTTGGTTTTTGGCTAAAAATATAATAGTTACCCCTTTTTCTTTGATGTATTCAACCTGACGTCAAGGCAGCGAGGGGAGAGCACGTCTACGAAAGAAAGACCGAAATAGTACTTGTTCAAATTTGTTGAGAACACCTCGATGGTGGGCAGGTCAGGTCCCACCAGTTTTTTAGGTGCACCTACGGGCAGTGATGGGCATCGATACATGAAAATCGCTAAAGCGATACCGATACATCGATACATGAAGAACGTCTTAGGCGATACCGATACACCGATACTTTCTAGATGTCTTAAGCGATACCGATACCGATACATGTATCGCCGGTACATTTTTATAATTATTCATTTAATATGTAGGTATTAGATATTATTGTTTATACTAGTAATTTGTAAGCACTGTAAGTAAAATCAACGACATTTTAATGGGTTTTATAGATGTAAATAAAAACAATTGCTTTATTTAATGAAAGTATGTTTTAATTTTGTAGGATACATGAATGACTGAAAATATTACACTAACAATTAAAAGTAATTACTATTACCCTTCAAAAATACCATCTGGCTAAACATCTGGTCAGACAGTCTATTCCTTTTTGGAGCGTGAATGTGACCAGCCAAACTAAACAACCGTTCTACAGGAGCAGAGGATGGTAGTGGTGTGTTATACTTCAGGAAGACCCGTAGAATTCCTGGGTACTGCCTCAGAGATTGGAGAGAATGACTTTCGTCACCCAGATACTGTAAAACTTCCATCTCAGTGGAATCTTGGGTTGCAGAGACATTAGTGGAAGCAGACTCATAACAGAAGAAATCATCTGCACTTCCGTCAGATGCAGCATCACTTAGTTGTTGCTGGGGGGTCTGCTCGCTGAGGCTCTTAACAGCATTAACCAACATTTCTTGAACCCTCTTTTTGACAATGTTAGTATTAAATTTGCCTTTTATTGTCATCCACTTTAACTTGAACAGAGGATTTGAAGACGATGCTAGTATTGCTGCTTTACACTCATGAGACGCATCAAGGCACAGAAACTTTTCAAACCGCTTAGTGAACCCTACTGTGACTGCATTGAGAAGTGGCTGACAATGACGCAATGCCTCCGAATTCAAGCGCTCTAGCTTCTTCTCTACAGCTAACAATGTCGGAAGCAGGCAACCGTAAAAACATTCTTTGTCGGACTGCAACCTATCAAGTGCTGTTGCAATGGGTTGTAGTACGGTTAGGTATTCCTGGAGAAAATCAAGCTCATTTTCACGAAATGTTGGCAGTCCTAGTTGTTTCATTGTTTCATTTAGGACACTTTTATGCTTCAACAGAACTGATATTATTATTTATGTATATTCATAAATATAACTCAGTAGTGTCATATTATAACATCTATTTAAATATTTAAAAATTCTTATTAATGTATCGATGTATCGAAGTATCGATTTTTTTCGATACATTTAAGAAAATTGACCTTATCGATACCGATAAATCGATACTTTTGTCAAGTAGCTAAAGCGATACCGATACCGATACAAAAGTATCGATCGATACGTATCGGCGATACATGTATCTAGATACTGCCCATCACTGCCTACGGGGTACCGATTCTTCTTCATCACGTGGGATATAAAGAACAGAAGTCATAGTAATGGAGTTTCACGCCCTCCGTAGGTGGAAAGTATAGCTTGAATGGGTTTGTACGCCCTCCGAACAAGCTATCACCGCATTTGAGAGGATCCGATACCATTGAACGCTTGATGGTGTTTATTTCTTTACGGTATTGACCATCTGTTTCCATCCGTGCATAATACTCATGCTCCCACAAGATCTTGTGAGTGAACTGGGCGCCTATAAGCTGATCGCGGGTGCGGGTCCATACAAGACTGTCGGCAGGAGATCTACCGTAGATATCTCCTACGATTGCACACTCAGGAAGTGGGCATCCATGCCACCAGCAACCGTCATCACTAATGTTGGTGTAGTCAAAGTATTGGTTAAGGGGAGGTAGTCCTATGTAATTTAAAGTGTCGCTAGTGAGGAGTTACAAGGAGTTACAAGGAAAAGAAGTACCTCAAAAGGCCTTGCGGCCCATACCGAGGAGGTACCAATGGCGACGGATGCCATGGAAAATTTTGTGAAAGTTTATTTTTCTTTCAACTATCCTAGCAGTAGTAGAAAACTGGATAGAAAAGTAGAAGGCTCTCTCCCCACCCTCCGCTCCCTCCCTGCCAGAGGCAGGTACGGAAAAAGGTTGAAGAAAATACCTTGACCCTGGAAAAGTAGCCAAGGAAATTTTACAGGAAAGTGGAGAATATATAAATAGCTCTATATTTAGCTTGCTCACAGAGACACCGAGCAAGCGAACTCCTGCAGAGTTTCCTGAGGTTTTAATCTTAAACTATGAGTGTGTTCAGTACTTTGTCTAGCCTATTTTTAAACAGATTTACACTTTGACTGGAAACAACCTCTGAGGGAAGTTGGTTCCAGATATTAACTATTTTATAGGAAAAGAAATTTCCGCACACTGAGGTCCTAAATGTCTTTACACACTCAAATAGTGTGCAAGATTTCGTCTAACCTTTTCTTGAACTGATCCACAGAGGAACTGTTCACAACTTCCGAAGGTAACCTGTTCCATGTGTCACAGATCTTATACGTAACGTAATTCCCACACACACTAGTCCTAAACCGTTTCAAATCCAACTTCCAACCATTGTTGCGAGTTGGGTTATCATTTAAACTAAACATACTTCTAAAATCGACATCGTTGAACCCTCGTAAGAGCTTGAAAACCTCGATCAGTTGACCGCGCAGCCTCCGAGTTTCAAGCGAAAACAAGTTCAGGGCGCGTAACCGTCGATTGTAGCCCATATGCCTAACGGAAGGGATCAACTTTGTGGCCCTCGCCTGCACTCGCTCCAGCCTCTCAATATCTTTCCTGAGGGTGGGCGACCAGAACTGCACAGCATACTCCAGGTACGGCCGAACAAGGGAATTGTACAGTGAGAGCACAATCTCCTTGTTCCGAAACTGAAATTGCCTTCTGATATAACCCTAGTTTCTGGGCTTTTCTTTTCCACCTCTACACACTGTTTCGTAAACTTAAGGTCGCTGCTAATTAGCACACCCAAGTCCTTTTCTAAATCAGTCACCTCGATATTACTGCCCAACATCGAGTAGTCCGACTTGGGATTGGCGTAGCCAATGTGCATCACTTTGCATTTACCCAAGTTAAACGGCATTTGCCATTTTTCGGACCACTCTCCTATCCTACCTAGGTCCGCACGCAGTTCCTCGATCGCTTCGGGCGTCCCAACATTGGCCCCAAGCTTGGTGTCATCAGCGAATTTGGCGATCCGACTGACGATGCCACCGTCGATATCATTTATGTAAATGGTAAACAACAGTGGCCCCAAAACGGAACCCTGAGGAACCCCACTAGTGACCGAGGCCCAACCCGAACTAGCCCCTTTAATTACCACCCTCTGCCGCCTATTCCTCAGCCAGTTTTCAATCCACCTACCTATTTCCCCACCGATACCTAGCGCGCGCACTTTCGCCATTAGCCGGCGGTGAGGTACCTTATCAAAGGCTTTCTGAAAGTCGAGATAAAGTATATCAATCGCCCTACTCTTATCGTACTCACTCAACATGACGTGGAAAAACTCGAGCAAGTTGGTGAGACACGACCTATGCCGTCTAAACCCATGTTGGGAGTCCCCAAGTAGCTTGTAGGAATCCAAATGGTCAACGATTCTATCAGCTATTATCCTTTCTAATAATTTACCTACAACTGAAGTGAGACTAATAGGACGATAGTTCCCTGGACTTTCGTGATCCCCTTTCTTAAAGATAGGGGTCACGTTGGCCTCCCTCCAGTCACCAGGCACCTGGCCCTCACCAGCGATTTGTTGAAGACTGTAGCCAGGTGGGGAGCCACCTGGTCGCGCACTTCTCGCAAAACACTGGGAGAGAAACTGGTCTGGCCCAGGAGCCTTAAACGCGCTCAGTTTGTCTATTCTATGAGCAACGACTGTCGCGGTACATCTAACACTATCCAGGCCAGCACCTTCGTGCCTCACAGCTGGCTCGGGGATGACGGGTATCCTCCCTGGTGAACACTCCCGCAAAGTACTCATTAAGCACATTAGCGATGTCCGCGTCGGAGGTCCGCAGAACGCCGCTTCCGTCCTTTAAGGACCTATCATGCTTCTAATGGGCTTTCTACTATTAACATAACTGAAGAACTCTTAGGTTCCCCTTGCAGAGGCTTGCCACCCGTAGTTCTTCGTTACGTTTCGCTAGCCTAACCTTCGCCTTCACTTCCCTACACAGGCGGACATACGCTTCAGTGTTCTCGTGGGAACGATTGGCCTTCGCCCTCCTATACGCTACTTTCCTATTTCGGATAGCCGAAGCGATGCCACGATTGAACCACTTAGGCTGCGTTGAAGCAGGGGTGACCGGTTTTGAGGGTATGGCAGCAGACTGCAGCACCATAAACTCATCCCGGAATGCACTCCACACTCCCTCAACATCGCCGCCAGCCTCTAACCCCATCTCTGCTACGCTATCCCTGAGGCTAACAAAGTTCGCCCGCCGGAGATCGAGCTTACTGCCTCTCGAGTTACTACGCTTCACCCGAGGGACGCACACACGGAACCTAATAAGACCGTGATCACTCCCGCCCAACGATTCGTCAACGGTGAGGCAGTGACGAGGTTGTCTTCGGTCGTGAATACTAAGTCTAGAACGCTTTCGCCTCGTGTAGGCTCGTTGACCCACTGAGTGAGGAAGTTCTCATCAGCAAAGTCAACTAGCCTCCTCCCTTCAGCATCGGCAGTCCTGTTTTCCCACTTTATGCCGCGACAGTTGAAGTCTCCTAAAACTACACACACCCTATCCCCTAGCAGGCTACTGAGTTCGGTGTACAGGGCTGTATCCTCCTCGAGGAGGAGATGCGGAGGTCTGTACACCAAGATTAACCTATAGTTCGTCCTCCACGTTCAGATCGACGCCAAGCAGCTCCCGTTCCGACCGGAACTGGCAGTCAACCGGACTCAACGTGTCCACGATATATTAGTACCCCACCCCCCTCCCCACGGGTGCGGTCTTTGCGAAACATTCTATACCCGGGAATTCGAACTCCCCAACGTAGTCCCTACGATCAGTATGAATCCAGGACTCGGTGATAGCAACGATATCCTGGTATTCTGATGCTAAGAGCGCCCGTAGCTCGCGAAACTTGTTCCTAATTGACCTAGCATTAAAAGCATTGCACGGAGGAGCCTTCCCTATTCTGACCGCCCCCTAGCACGACCCGTTTTCCCGAACAGCCAGGCTGTCGGGAGTTGAAGAGCCCCTCACTAACGAGGGGCAACTTCCACAGGAGACTGAGCCCCCTCCAACGTAGGAGGAGGGTCACCCATCTGTACTTCGCCGCACCCTTCAGTCGAAGTACGTCCGCCACCGGCTCATCCTCATCTCTCCCCGGTGGGGGCCCATCATCTCTCCAGGACTCGACCTCACCATTCTGTATAGGTGCCGGTCGAGCAGCGCGCCTAGCACACCTTTACCCTTGTCATTGAGGTGGACACCATCCCTCTGGTAAAGGTCCCACCTACCCGAAAATGCATCGAAGGGGTCAATAAACTTCACGCCCAGCGGAACGCACAAGTCTTGTACCCTCTCGTTGATGCCAAGGACCTTACTGAGCGAGTGGTCACTGGCATTCATTCGCGGTAAAATACCCATTAACATTCCCCTGTCTGTCTTCAGTTTAGATCATCCGCAAGAGACATGATCTCGGTGATGATCCCTTCTGTAAGACCTACCCCACCGCCTTTGAGGAACAGGTCATTGCCACCAGCGTGGACAACGATCGCAGTCCTCCGACTATCCACCCGCACCTTCTCTACCTCCTTCCTTAAGTGCGCCGTTCCCCGCCCAGGTAAGCACCTTACCTTCCTCCCATCCCGGTTTGCAGAAGCAAAGTACTTCTCCTGGCCCCTGATCTGCGAGTCCCCAATCAAAACGGTGTCTTCCTCTTCGAGCACAGGAGACTAAAGCGGTTAGAGGTCTTGACAGGGGCAACTGGGGTCTCAGGCTTCGGCTTCGCAGCCTTCTTGCCGAGACCTTCGAAACCCGTCGCCACCCACACGCAGTTACACCACCCGACCCCCCCGACAGGTAGCTACATCCTTCGTTTCTTTGGGCCATCAGCAGGCTCCTTCCCACCCTTCTCTATCGATCCCTTCCCACCCTTCTCTATCAGCCCCTTCTTTGAGCCCTCCCTTGTTCTTGATACTTAATCTTACAGTTTGAATCTGCTGGTGTGTTTTTAATTTGATCTTGTCCACTGGGTTGGATTTCCAGTGCTACGACCCTAGCTTCAAGCTTTTTTACTAATTCCTTTAGCTCTTTAACTTCCTTTCGTGGTTGTCTCTAAGTTTACAAACAAACATACACTAAGGGATGTGATATCGCTGATACTACCCTCTGGGAAGTCTACGCACCAATGATTAACTTTACATTTAAAGCATTCTGCTTTCAATTTAGCTGGCCCTGCCATATTTTCTCTTTTTTTGTTTTTCTGAATACTCTGAATAAGATAAAGCGTTCTAGCAATGAAAACTATCCAAAAACGTTATGACCAGTATATAAAAAAGGGGGGGGGGGTGAATTAATCCGCGCGTAGCCGCACCCGCCTTTTTGCAAGTGACGTTCATTCCTTCCAGAAGACTACACCTCTCCTGCTGCCGCACCGACCAAAGGTCTCCCCAGGGCCGGACCGTCCCAAACGTGTCGCAGCTACCAACTGACAAACACTCGCGACGCAAGCGTCACGGATTTTCCGCCAGGAGCGACAGCGAGATGCAGCCCCTTACTAAGTCTTACTAGTCACTCACAGTGGGCCAGACTCTTAGAATCCAGTGTTCAAGGGATATCCCACCAGACCCAGAGGCTACGCCCGAGACTTTACGCTGGCTGGCAGCCAGCTGGGCAGTAAAGCCCTCTCACCTCAGAGCAGTACAGCCAAGCACCATCAATTGGTCACCAAGAACGGTCGCAGGGGCTGGTCAAGCCATTACGCGTTAGGAATGGGCTTAACGGGCACTAGCCACACTCCATTCATCGCGCCCTACGCCTGGGACCCCTCCATCCCAGTCTCTCACAACCTACGAGCGTTAAATGGTGTTATTTATAGAGGTTCCAAAGCCTCTCTTCCCACGCATGAGGTAGCAGTAGGGTCCTAATAGTAAAAGAAGAAAAAGACTTAATACTAAAAGAAAAGGTTTTTTTTTTTTTTTTTTTTTTTTTTCAGTGAGAGGAGAACAACCTTAAAGTAATCTAAAAGGACAGAGTAGGGATGGGATGGGGTCCTAGTAACCCACGGGACGGGATTGTGCAAAATACTTTACCCGCCCTCCCGAAAGAGAGAGAGAACCTAAAGGAGCTGGCAGCCATTCCTCTAGAATCCCACGACTCGGGACCGGAGGGCTGTCACACCCCAAGTATAAAGTTTACTACATCCAGAAGAAATGTGCATAACCTTTATACCCCCTGCGGGGGTATAAGGGAAATATCCTTTTGAAACTTCGGCGGCTACACCACCACCTTGAGTAGTTTGGCTAGTTTACAAGGTGTGAATAATAAAGTAGCTTTAAACTGAACATTACCTCTTATTTGCATCTGTATAAGTTTGTAAATATTGTAAATATTTCCGATGACTCTTGTTCAAGCAGTTCCTTATAAAGGAACTGTCAAATTTTGCCCCATACTGGGCAAGAATATACAGTAATTTTTTTTAAAATGTCCGCTAACTTGACAATATAGGATACAAAGAGTTTCACAGGGCTGTTGTGTGCGATCGTTTTAAAAACGTTTGTCCGTTTACCACATTTGTGACACTCATCACACTCGACTTCCATGCACTGCACTCATCGCAGATAGTTTGACTTACAAGTAGATGTGGGATAACCTCTTTGGTTTCAGCAACCGTGTATGTCTCTATATCATAGTACAGTTATACAAGGTCTATTTTTAGGCTAAGCGTCTTTCATATAACATACATGCTTTACTCCGTCCACATTATATTTCTCATGGCATGTAGAACAGTGAATTTCATTACATTTATGCTTGAAATTTCCCCAATTATCCATCATATGAAACATCCACATTCACAGATTCTCATTTTCCTGCACGTGCCAATTGACTTATGTAGCTCAAAGAATTTATTATTGAAAAATGTACGTCTGCACACATTACATTCTCTCTTCTCAGCTTCAACTACACGGCTTTCACATTTGAGGCTTTTACACTGCTCACATACCATGTGACATTTCTTACAATGTTTCACTACATCATCCGCAAACTCGAGACACCCCTTACAGAAATCATGATGCCTTCCATATTTTCGACTTTTATCATAACTAGCGTAGAGAGTCCTTATATTACGGATGGGAGATATGTTGTTCCTGACAATCCTAAAATAAGTAGGGGCCTTGTACGATCTCGCACACAGCTTTTGAAAACATACACAATCCTACGACGATCATCCATTCCAAAAACAACTATACGAACATTCATTTCCTGTTCTACCCTTCGCAGCTCTTCAGGACCCATATTACAGTTAAAATCAAGTTTACAGTCTACAGCCAGTTTACGTGCACGCTGCACAACCGTAGGCAACCAAATTTTTTGCGTCCATGTATTTAGCACAGTGAACATATGAGCTAAGACTAATTGCTATAAAGCCGCAACCACGATCGACGTTTACTGTATATGCTTTCAGTAAATAACCTGGAGAATTGAAGTTAAGAGTATAAGGTGTGGCACTATGACCCGCAACCCGGAATACTCTGTCAATATCTACCGTGAAGTTGTCCATATTGAAGGCTGTACTACTTTAAGAGGCCTGCATTATACGTTCCCAGATATATTCTACATCTACATCGGCCAAGCGTCTGAATGGTATTACTACCCCAAAATCATCTACATCCCCGTCAACTGACCCGAACCCGAACGATAACCTCGTCCTGACTTCACGTTCGTCGCTGTTTTGAAGGGCAAACTCCACAATATGCTCAACTACGCGTCTCAGACGGTGTTCAACACCATTGCTATACAGGGTTCCACGGTCAACCCTGACTACGTACCGATTTTTAGTCAGGGCCGGGGTGGGGTTAGCGGTGCGCACCAACTCGAATGTTATGCCATCCTCTACAGAGCGAGAAGCTGTTGTTGTTGTGGAGGATGTACCCGGAATTGAACAGGAATAATCCGAATAAGGGGGTACAACTTTATTTGAGGAGGGAGCTAGTGTGGGGGTTGTGTCGTAAGACGTAGAGGGTTGGGACTCTATTACTGGGGGTCTAACAACCAGTGCACTCCTGGCACATTTTATATCTGACGTGGAAGGTTCTTCATCATCGTGCCTCCGCTTTGAACTATCACGTGGTGGAGCTACAGGTGTCGCTGGTGAGGGTTCGTCAGCGGGGGTGGAGTCTGTAACCACAACTACCCCGTCATCGGGCTCGTCTGCAATATCGATGATGGGGACATGATGCTGTAACTCGTCGTCATTGACGGTTCTGTGGAAGAAGAAAAACAAGATTGTAGAATATAAGGAACATCACTTAAATTTTTATTATATTTTGTAAATGTTCCACTTAGGAGTGTGACGTGTTAGAGATGGATTCTGTAGAAAAATTCAGGTTCACCAGCCCGTCCACGTGCCTTATATCTGGCCCTACAGGATGTGGTAAAACTGTGTTTATGCTTAAAATCATTAAAGATAAGGGGGAGATGTTCTCAAAATTTGTGTATAAAGTAATATGGTGCTATTCGACGTACCAGTCAGTATTCAACGAGTACCAAAATGATATTTTGTTCCACAAAGGCGTATATGACGTTAATTCGTTAAAGGGAAATGAGCATACGTATTAGCCAATCAAATGTTCGCGAATCAGTGTAAGGAGTTTTTGGAAGAATTTAAAGAAGCTACAAGTCAACGTTACAGATATTTGCTTTGTGACCTTCATCCGTGAAGCACGTTTAGGATGCTTCTAAGAACGAATATATTCCCAAACGAGTCTGAAATGGTGTATATTTTAGAATGACAAATAGGCTAAAGCAGTGGTGCACAAACTTTTTTGATGTGAGGGCCAAGCGAAGAAAATAACTAAATCTATTAGCCTACTTACTTTCCATCTAAGTCATAAATTGGGTCACTTTTATATTCTAACTTTTTCATTGAATTGAAAAGACCCGTGGGGCCACTGAAAAGACCCGTGGGGGACACATTTGGCCCGCGGGCCAGGGTTTGTGCATCACTGGGCTAAAGAAATACCGTGAATTAATAAAAATCTATCATCGACTGCCCTGGGCATTGCAGCAGATGTTTGTTAAAAATATCGACTCGGACTTTTTAAAATGCGTCTGTGAAATCTGCCTTAATGTTATAAAAATATAACGTACCAATGAAACCCCCTCAGAAGGCTCGCCTACGTTGTTATAAGAACATAATACGTACGCTCGCTCGTAAAAGTCACACTGTGGGGAAGAAAAAACGAATTATTGTACAAAGAGAGGGATCATTCCTCCCCATCTTATTTTCAGTTTTGGGACCTTTATTGACTTGATTAATATAATGAAGAAAGTGGTAGTGATTCCACACGAGGTGTATGCTTCACTGCAAAGTTCAGAGTCCACACACGGTTCTAGAACCCCGTAAAAGCAGGCTTAAAAGAATGGAAACCGAATTGTTGGCCCTATTAAACAGTGAAAAAACACCTGATGAGAAAAGAATCTTATACCAAGAAGCTCTGCAGAAATTTCTTCACGTGTACGAAAATTATAAGAATCCGACAGAGATCCCTGTGGTTATTAGGCCCAGCATGGCCAACGATGAGCATGGCGACATAGGACCTGGGGTCGACGTTAGAGATGACCAACCAAAGACTAACGGTACGCCCCCACAACATATCGAACATGTATTAAAAAGCAGCCTCTCACAGACATTGAGGAATAAAGGTCTAAATCTTTATAATCTATTGAGTTAGGACCCCATCATTCAGTGCACCGAAACAGGCGAGGTCATTGTTGAAGAAACAAGGGTACACAGTCGAATATCGTCGACATTGTCCATGATCTGGTGAGATAGTGCAACAGACTCTCACCATCAGGATGGAAGCATATTAAAGCAAGACCACAGCAAATAAATGTCCCCAAAAAATTGGTAGAAAATCTGAATAGGTTAAAAGACTTGGAGCAAGTCTCGCATGTGCCAAACTGAGTACGCCATCACCCCCAACGTTAGCATCTCTGAAGAGGAGAAAGAAGAGACCAAACAACAACAACGGCCAACCCTATCCACGTGTCTCTAAAATACGAAAATGGCCAACATATTAAGAAAATGCTATTAAGACATTTCTAAACCAGCCTCCGATGGCGGTGTTGATAGACTGTACAGAGGTGTTTACAATGACGGAGTAAGGAAGAAAGATGTTGAGAGGTTTTTTCGGGAGCAGGATGCTTATACACTTCATAAGCCGGTAAGAAAAAGGTTTAAAACAGCCAAGAAAACAGCGGCTTCGATTGACTCTGTTTGGCCAGCGGATTTAACAGACATGCAAAAATTTTCAGTATATAATGATGGCTATCGCTACATCCTATTCATAATAGATGTATTCTTTAGATATCTGTGGATAATTCCCCTGAAAAGTAAATCGCCTGAAACAGTTGCTAAAGCTACCAAAACGCTGATGTTGAAAGAAAACAGGATTCCAGGCTATTTTTGTACGGATATGGGAAAAGAATTTATAGGCCGAGCTTTTCAGAACATGTTGACAGAGTTTAATATCAGATACTACACTAGCATTTCTATACATAATACCTCTTTAGCTGAAAGAGTTCAACGTACCATAAAGGAACACATGCATCGCTATTTTACACATAAAAACACACATATATATAAACATTCTAGAATCATTGGCCTTATCATACAACCGTTCACACCATCGCACGATTGGGACATCAAACGAGGTTTTAGAAAGAGGTACGCACACAGAGCGTGAGGTGAGAAGAGATATTCGTAGAGCACAGGCACACTCTACATGTTTCAAAATCAATGATTATATAAGGCTATCGCGTTCGGGAAATAAATTCGCGAAGGGATTTGAGCAAGGCTGGGCACGTGAGATTTTTAAAGTTAGGGCTATGAGACCTAAATGGGAGATAATGCTGTATTACGTTGAAGATTTGAATGGGGGAAGAAATCGCAGGAGGCTTTTACCGCGAGGAGTTGCAGAAAGTGACATTTAATTTAGGAAAAAGTGTGTTTAAAATTGAAAAATTTTAGGCAGCAAAGGTTCAGGAAAGAGAAAAATGTACCTGGTGAAAAGGTAGGGTACCCAGAAAGCTTCAACACCTATATAAAAGCTGCTGCAATAATGAATCTTAAATAATATGAAACATGGTGCCTAACCACTTCTATGTCACACTACCGTCCTCTTCTTCTCTCTCTGTACATCCTAACAACACCGTGGCCAACTTTGTAACAGAACTCCATGGGCCCATTAAATTGGAACGTGATTCGTATGAGGTGGGGATATGTGAATTTCAGCTCTCCACCAGCTTCTTAAGTATTGATTATAAAGAACCCGTTTTTACGGTTCTTAGAGATCGTGATAAGTGTGAAAAGGCATGGATAATTAGGGATGAAACCATGCGCGCCGCCCGGAGTGAGAAGGCATTGTATTACACTACAGTAGTAACACTAGGCCCGGGTCGTTATGGTGCGGTTGAGGATGTTGTGAGAGACTTAAACGGAAGTTTAAAAAGCTCAAATCTTATCGCTGATTTAGTAAACGAAATCGTAAACAAAGAAACCCCTACACGTACTCACCCTAAAATCACAGGATAATAGAAATATTAAAGACAAAGGACTGTTCAAAATTATAACCTAGGGCCGATATGGAGCAGCACTCCAAAGAGATACCTTTCACAAGGCACAACATGACTTGTCCAGCCTAATGTATCAGTTGAAATTGGAGAAATTGGGTGATGGCTACCCATCCCCAGATATGTGCTATATTTAATTTACAGCAATATCGTGGAGCATCAATTTGTTGGGGATACCCAGGCGCGTCTGCTCCGCATTGCTCACATCCCCAATCATAGAGGGAGGCGCTTCATTATTACATATGACAACCCTCACTATGTGAATGTTGCGACTAATCTATTAACAAATATCTCAATATATATGAGAACGATTGAGGGAAAAAATTGCCCATTCGGTGATGGGAACTTAACAGTGAAGCTGCACTTTCGTCGCACTGAGTTATAATGACTCGAAGGCCTTTCACAGTCTATCGAGGGGTGAGATACCAGCGTGGGAGTGAGCTTGGATCCATTTTTTCAACCATATTACGTATAGCTGTCCCCTTGCTGAAGAGGGGCGCCAGATACATTGGGAGGAAGGCGTTACAATCAGGTTTTAACAGGGTAGAAGACAATGGCGGGGGCTAGACCTAAAGAAGCTCTAAAAAACACTTAAAACGTGCACGGGACGAAATCATCAAAGATGCAAAGAGAAAAATGGGTGGTGGTGGGAAGAAGAGGCCGTCCGGAAGAATAATAAGAAGAAGGGGTTATCAGTGCGTGGCGTTAACAGTAAAAACAGTAAAAAGACATAAAAAAGAAGAAGTGTTCTAAGCGAATGAAACCTATGGTTGATCATTTTTTTAACTGATATAAGCTAAGGACTTTGCTCTTACTAATCATAGGATGTTTACTGCTTGTCGAGAGAGGTGGCACTATTTCTGAATCGTGAGGGCACGCTTCATCCATCCGTGTAGCTCACAATGTTGTAAATCGGAGCTGTCTTTTTGACATGCCCTCAACACAAGTTTCTATTCAGCACAGTAACTTTATTACGATTAACCCATTAAACACAATTAGTTCGCCGAGTGCCCCTATAGAATTCAGGATACCCAGCTCAGGCCCTTACTTTTTTGATCCAAGCTGCATGCACACTAGGGTGGAGCGAAAAATACTTTTTTTCTAGTATGAAGTTCTAATAGTGATTAGAAGTTGCATTTAGTGGACGAAATATGCCTGCCAACATATGAGTTCATTTGTTTAAAATTTTCAGCTGCCACCAGGGGGCTAAAATTAACACAATTTTGTGTAAAAAGGAAAAAAATGCTTCTATTTTAGGTTTGTCAAACTATTATAAAATTTTATCTTAGAATTATCTAATAGTTTGATTAAGATTCTTAAATGATAGAAATTCGTTTTGTAAAAATGCCTTTTCATATACTTAATATCTTCAGCTGCCACAAGAGAGCTGAAGTTAACACAATTTAGAGTAACTGAGTCATGTTGAGACTACACTGAATGTTGTGGGGAGGGTTTGGGGAGGGTTGTGGGGGAGGGTTTGGTGTGAAGGAATTTCTTTCTGTGAGTCATTAGAACAGTGTGTTAACACTTGTCTTAGGTAGTAGGCCTAGTCGCTCAGTTGATCGGAGAGCTTTTTAATATGATCGGAATATTATAAAACTTATTTTAAAGTGATTTATATAGAGATAATATTGATTTTATTATAAATGCTTGTTATAATGTATTATATAATTTAGTTTATTTATATAATATATTATAATTTATATAATATTTAATATACTTATAAAATATATTATATATATTAATTATATAATGTTTGATGTTACAGGATATTTTGTGATTGTGAATTTTTCTTAAAATATTATGGCATCAAATACTAAATATAAACATTTCACTAGAGAACATATGAAGTGTGCCATATTTGAAGTACCTTGTGAGATGAGTGATATGCAACTACCAACTTATAACTGCATTATGAAAGATTACCTGTTCACAAAACATTTAGTGAAGGAGCAGATCAATAACAAGGAGCCTTCATTTTCTGAAATAGCAGAGGCAGTTTCCAAAAAGGTAGAAAATATTTGGAAGAAGGCCTCTTGCCAATAGTTTCACATACACGCGTTTTACAGATGATGCGAGTGTACCATGATAAATACAGGTCCTTATTAAAGCCATACAAGTCACGCAAGGATCAGCCTAAGTACAAAAATCAGCTTGAAGAATTTGAAAACTCTTCAAAATGCACTTGTTTGACATCTGCACCTGCAAATGTAAGGAGTTTAGGAGATGCTCATGTGAAAAGAGTAAGAAAGTCCTCCAAAAGAGCAGGATTTTTTAAATGACCAACGAACACGCAGAATAATGGTGATAGGACGCATTGACATAGCACACACAAGACGATTACAAGCAAGAGAACATCGAAAGGAAATGGAAAAAGCACGTCTGGAATCCTCACAAACAACTAGTGCTGCTATAACCAATACGTCCAACTTACAAATCGAAACAGAGACAAGTGAACTTCAACAACTAGAAGAGATATCTGAAGATAATGAGGAAGATACAACCTCGACTCAATATGTAATATCAGAACAACAGATGCGTGAGCCACTGCCTTCATTAGCAATTACTTGTGATAGATTTAAAATGTCGGACAGAGCTGGGCTGCTATTGCTTCTGCAGTATTGGCAGATCTTAAAATTGTTACTCCCGAAGACAAAGGGAATATTATAGACAGAAGTAAGCTAAGAACGTGAAAGACAAAAACAGAGAAAGGAACTACAACAGATAGGAGAGCCAAAAACCATGCGGGGATTATACTTTGATGGCAGAAAGGATAAAACAATGATTCAAGTCCAGGAGAGTGATGGCTGTAACCACCAAAGAACCAAACGCGAAGAGCATATCAGCATAATATCTGAACCACACTCTCTGTACTTTGCACATGTGACACCTTCCAGTGGCAAAGCTAAATACATTTGCACAGCGCTAGTGAATTGCTTGAAAGAAAGGAATGTTGATATAGGGAACATCGTTGCAGTTGGCTGTGATCGACAGTGGTTAACACTGGTAGTATTGGAGGCACAATAAGATTACTGGAAGAAGCCTTTAATAAGCCATTGCAGTGGCTGATATGCCTTTCACACCTTAATGAACTTCCATTGCGCCATCTGTTTCATCACTTGGATGGTACCACTACTGGACCAAGAGCATTTTCAGGAGAAATTGGCCGAGCACTTTCAGACTGTGAAAAGCTTCCCATAGTTAACTTCAAAACCCATTGAAATTCAAGAGGACATGTGTGAAGTTGATGTAGATGACATAAGTGCTGACCAGAAATACCTCTTGAAATTCACAAGGCTATATCAAGTGGAACATTCTCAAGAGTCTTAGTCATAAGAGTCCAGGCAAATATTACATTCAAGGTGGCTCACCACAGCAAACAGGACTCTGCCGTTATATGCAAGCACAGAGAATCCTTCAGGCAATTTACAAGAATTAGCTACGTTCATTGTTAGGGTATACGCACCAATGTGGTTTCAGATAAAGCGTAAACCATTATGCCAATATGGTGCTAAACATATGTGGCATATGATTGCAAGAAGCCGGTATCTCCGTGAAGAGCTTAGGAGAGTACATGACTCAGTCATTCAGCGAAATGCATATTACGCAAATCAAGAAAACATTCTCATTGCAATGATAGCTGATGAAAGGGAGCATGTGCGTCAGTGGGATTTAGGCGTATCATAAAAGCAAGGGCATGCATTCAAAAAACAGATGTTATCAGGTATTTTAAGGTGCCAGAAATAAATTTTTATGCCAAAGACTATACAGATCTCATTATGTGACAAGATTTTCAGATAGCAGAACCACCGATAACCGAAGGAGTTTCTCTTGATGATATTGAATCATGCATCAAACATAGTACTACTCTTCATTCAGAATTATTTCAGTTTCCATGTCATACACAAGCCGTAGAGAGATGCGTCAAGCTCGTTACAGACGCTGCTGGATCAGTCTGCGGACCTACAAACAGAGACGGTTGGATTCGTGCTACATTAGAATCAAGAAAAAACAGCCAAAATTTGACACAAAAGCAATTACTAAATAGTCTTCAGCAAGAACCCTTTCTAGAGGGAGGTTGGTTGGGGAAAGGGTGGTAACTCCGCTAAGGCACGAAATAACGTTTCTTAACTGTCTCAAGCCAGTATAAAGGAGGAGAGACATCCTAATTTATTACTGTTCCCTTTTTCAAGTAATACAGAATCATACTTAATTGTCATTTTAAGTTAACTTCAGCCCTCTTGTGGCAGCTGAAGATATTAAGCATATGAAAAGGCATTTTTACAAACGAATTCCTATCATTTAAGAATCTTAATCAAATTATTAGATAATTCTAAGATAAAATTTTATAATAGTTTGATAAACCTAAAATAGAAGCATTTTTTTTTCTTTTTACCCAAAATTGTGTTAACTTTAGCCCATGGTGGCAGCTGAAAATATTAAACAAATGAACTCATATTTTGGCAGGTATATATCGTCCACTAAATGCAACTTTTAATCACTATTAGAACTTCATACTAGAAAAAAAGTATTTTTCGCTCCACCCTAATGCACACGTACGCTAAACTACGCATAGCCCATTCAGATGGAACGGAATGTTGTATTTCTCGAAACAAGCTTTCTACACTCCATATTCAGCCAGTATGATGTATATTTAAATCACGTGACATCTCGGCAGGAACGGGTTATTATCACCTACGAGCCTATCTGGAAAATGTCCTCAACTTTTCAAAAGAAGCGAAGGATACCTTTTTAACTGCCGAGGGTTATTATCAGACTAAAGACGAAAGTAGTATAAAGGACAAATTTAAAAATTCTAAAAAGAAGATATACGAATGTTTTGGACGCCTGCATACAGACTTCACATTCCAGGAGAAACTGTACGAAGGCAGCTTAATTCAGTAGGTCTTAGATGCCCAATACTTGTGTTCTAAAGCATATTTTCTTCTCTTCTCTTTATTTCCATTCCTTAAAAGTGGCTTTTTTGCTGCAACACATCCTTTAAGACCTACTGAGTTAAGCTTCCTTCGTACAGTAGAAGGATCAACTGAGACACCTGTTGTTTTTTCGAGATCTGCTGCAAGTGAAGTGCTGGATTTGTCTGTCTCGAAGGGAAGTAATCTTTAGATAATGTAGATCAGATGGAGAAAGCTTAGAAGGCCTCTCTAATCTAGAACGACCAACTGGGGGTTCCATTTGATCCCTGACAAACCAAGATTGTTTTTATACCAATTTTGGAAACACCTGTAGATTCACTTATTTTTCTTTGACTCAGTCCCTCACCATGCAAATGTATTATTTTATATCTAATCTCATCAGAAATTGTACTTTTCGTCATTTCTTAGCCTGTGAAAGAAAAAAAGAGCATGAATTAGGAATATAATGAGAAACGTTTTGTATAAATTTGTTTTCAGAATTTAAGTGAATATGTCAATACTTTTAATTGTAAATACTGATATAACAATAGCTTAGGAGCATTTACTGCAGATCCATCATCAATAGTTCGCTAGATCTTTAAACACATGCGTTATAAGTAATATAATAAATCAACCCTCAAGTCCAATTTATGCAGACTAGAGGGTCATCCAACTAATACAACTTTATACACTTAAGTAATAACTTAGTTATACGTTAATATGAACCAGAGATTAGTATCAAACCAATTTTCATACGACAGATTATCTAATAGTTATCAGATTGACAGTGGACTCATACTTTTGCACGGCACTGTGTATATAATATATATATATATATAATATATATATATATATATATATATATATATATATAAACCGAGAATGATAACCAGTTTAAATCACATTTCACAAACTAATTTTTAAATTATCACGTAATTAGTTCTACTTACATCTCAGTGGCCTCTCCATCCGCTGGTTCTTTCTCGCCGTCAGAAATTTCTGCAACGTTTTGTGTTGAGAGAAAGTTTCCTCCATTGGCCGCTGCGAAAAGATGATTTTAAAAGATGAGGTAAACCTAATAAAATGGTCGTGAAACATTTTTAAGTTTTTACTATGGTGCCATGAAGTCCACCTTCGCCTTCACGGTCTCACCCCTCGGCCCTCACCCCATTAAAAATTCGATCAACCCCTCTAATTTTAATTCCTAGGGAAAACACTGTTGTAGCCCCTCCCTCTGCTAACATTGTTGCTAATATTGTCTTTCGTAGCGCGGAGAGACACTGATTGAGGCGCATTGTGGTAGGCTGGCGGGAGGCGAACCGTATGTAAACACCGCCAAATCACGGTTAATTCCATGTCACGATCACCGATAAGTGCACAATGGTAACAATTAGTAAGTCATGGTTAATTCAATCGACGATAGTGAATCACGGATAACCGCGTGAATAAAATGTGTGTATATACTATATACCTCGTTAATTTCGTTGCGGTTCCGTGCGTCGGTCTTTCTTCAAACGAAGATTAAGCTGGTGGCCCCGCCTCTAGGCCTGGCTTGGTAGAGGAGCGAGTTGCTCTCTTGCGCTCTCCACCGCACATAGTCAGGTACACCCGGCTCATCTGGTACCGTCCTGAGTCAGGCATCTAGTTTTCTCTTGAAGATTTCAATTTTGACCACTGTAACGTTTCTGAGGTCCTTAGGAAGCTGGTTAAAAAGTCTTGGCCCCTGAAAACCAAGCTATTTTCCTTCAGTGTTGAGGAGGTCCCTTGTTGGGCCTTTAGTTTGGGAACACTAGATATTCTGCCTTCCCTATTTTCCAGTGTTGTTTGGATGGTAATTGGGTTTAGTTTGAGGTTTGGTACCACTCGCTGATATTTTTGCTGATCTTTGTATCGTCCGGAAATGATGTTACTATACTGTTGCTGATAACTCCACTGTCTATGTCTGTTAGCATGATAATGAACAGGAGTGGAGCCAGCACTGTACCTTGTGGCATTGAGCTGCGTACTTCTGATTCTGATGATGATACACCTTGAATTTTGACGACCTGTAGTCGTTCTCTGAGGAAGTTAGATCCATTTTCCCACTTTGTCTGCTATTTCCATATATTTCATTTTATGTGCTATTGTACGATAATTAATCACACTTGTCGAAAACTTTACAGAATCCGTGTGTATGACATCATAGTTTTCATTGCCTTTCAGTGCATCTAGGATATTGTTATAATGCTCTATAAGTTGTGATAAGCATGATCTTCCCGATCGGGATCCGTGCTGATTTTCGTTGAATCTTTCCATTTTATTTGTTGAATTGTAGAAGGTGCAATTAAATGAGTTATACCATAAATTCCGTGTTTTAGAATACGCTTAGAAAACGATATTTATTGGGCATGCCCTACTAAAACTATAATGAATTTTCTAAGTATTATATTTGTTTTAGTTAAAAATGCTGAATTTTAGAGTTTGGGTGAATTTAGTGTAAAACAAAATAAGTCTGGCACTGTGTTAGTTCGAATTATTCTTGTACGTATAAATACGTCCACAGAGGAGCTGGTCTATGTTCGATTCTTGAAAAATAACCCACGTTTATGAAATGCTGTTGTTTGTTCCCTATACTTAAACTGATTTGTAAATGAGTACTGGAGGTTTTTGGCAACTTTGTGATACATGCCATATTTATTGGGTGCGCCATACTAAATTTATAATGAATATTCTAAGTATTATGTTTGTTTTAGTTTAAAATACTGAATTTTATCGTTTGGGAGAAATTAATGTAAAATAAAATAAGTCTGGTACTGGGTTAGTTCGAATTAATCTTGTACGTGCAAATAGCAGAACTAATTCAACGCACAGCACAATCTGGCATCTAATCTAAAATATGTTGGGCTAAAATGCCAAAAATAATTGGGTAAAAGAGGAAAAAAATGAATATGTTACCCAAATACAATCTATTTTTAATATAAAGTTATATTAATATTTTTTTTTTTAATAAGGTTTAAAGATACATTTGTGACTTAAGGATAAATTTGTATTCTGGTATCTAAGCTTAAAACATGATAGACTAAAATGCGAAAAATAATTGTGGGTAAAAGAGGAAAAATGAATAAGTTACCCCTAATTTAATTTCTATTTTGTTTTAAAAATCATATTAATGCTTTTTATGTTATAGTTTAAGGATAAATTTGTATATTAATGTCCCGTAGTGTAAAACTCTACGGTTCAAAACGAGTTCGTCTAGACTCTAGACGAAGTTCTGACATCACAGAGTGTGCAATCTTTCATACGCGGAGTAACCCCATGTAATTCGCAGTAACCCCTTTTAACCCGAAGTGCCCCTTGTAACCCGGCGTAACCCCCGGTAACCCGAAGTGCCCCTTGTAACCCGGCGTAACCCCCAGTAATCTCAACATAAATCATGAAATGCGAGATGTATATGAAAACATGCTCACCGCATGAATTCTTCGATCTCCCCTTCACCTCCGTCGTTATCAGCATCTCGCGATGTAAGGCGAGCGTCTATAAACACGTCTTTTTTTTTATTAGTAAATTTTACTAAAATCTTGTACCATTCCCATAGATAAAGCATAATTGTGTCAACCTGTATACCGCCCGACTTCTCTTAGCCTAATCCACTTCCACACCAAATTTCGGCTGTCTCTGGTCACTATTTATCTTCTTCCGGAAAAAATCACGCAAATTGATGGTTTCGAATATAAGATTCATTTACGCTCTATAACTTCCTTCCCAATCGATTCCCTTTTGTACGGGTTCCACCCTATCTTCACGCCGCCCCCTGGCGCCTCTAGATCCTACAATTATGCTTTATTATCAAAAGAAAAACACAAGCTCCACAGAAACTATTTCGATCATGATTGGTTCACCCCCGGGACTCTCCCGAATCTTAATTGCCCAATCGTGGCTGTAAATTGAATTTACCCCCGCCTAAATTTGAATGTCGGAAACTATCATAGGCGCTTGCTGCTAAACTCCTCCCGTAAGAGGGTAACCCTTAGCTACCTCGTCTCCGCCTACCCCGAGGTTTTAAAAACCCAGAGAGCGTCGGGAACGAGGTTCTTTGCCCTCTTATTATCCCCAACCACGAGGCTCTGTGATTACTTCTGTGATTAATTGTGCAGTGGCACTACCTCGCCCTGATCACTTAACTCCAATTTAAAGTCGAATCAAATCCAAGCTATAAACTTTGCCGCATATCGCTTTTAAGAAACAGCGGCATAAATTGTACATTTTTGCTTCTACTTAATTTTACGATTTATTCTGTATTTGACCTCACCTTGAGCATCATATAACCTTATTTTTTTTCTTAAACTTAACCAAATTTAATTGTCCTCACCAAAAGGACTGTGTAATCGAAGTGAGATTAATAAAAACTATGTTAAAGTGAACTTCGTCGTTTCCATTCACCGCGCAATTCAGTTTAAACAGTATTTTCTCCGGTGATTTCGTGAAACGGAATCAGGAAGCACTTGAAGGTAACCTTCCGAAACTTTACAACGATTCGAGGTAAGAGTGGTTAGTGGAACCCACACACATTTTATTGCAAGGCGTGAGAGCCTGGTGCGTCCACTAGTGCCGACGTGAGACACGACACCTCCACAGAGTTTTTTTTTGTGGAGTTTTCTTAACCCGAGAGTGACGTTGTCCATCATCCTTCGGATACAACTCCGACTCAAACCAAGGGGACCGCCTCTGGAATTCATAGTCCATCGTCGTCTTCTACATTCGAGCGACCCAATTGGGACACCGCTCGACACTGGAGGTCCCACCGAGACGCCGAGGACCCAGACCCACAGGACCCGGAAATTGGGTGAACGAAGTCTTGCCCAATTCGCCCGGGGCCCCTCTCTCCTCTCGGATGACGCCACGGTTGTAGATGACGTCACCGCTCTTCCCTTGCCTCCTCCACTGAGTGCCTCTGCGGGTGACCTTCAAATCGAGAGAGATGCCAGCTGATTGCCACGTCGCGGTCTCCGTTTTCTCTCTCGATCTGCCTCACTCAAACGTTTTTGATGTTTGAGTGAATGAATTACGTAATTATTAAGTATCACTGATTTGCCCTTAACCGAATTATAAAATTTAATTGTGATGTTCGTGGAATATTGATAAATTGTGTATATATACCCACTATTCATTAATAATACTTCTTCCACAGTAATAATTCATGGTTAAAAGGTGACTTTTTTTTTTGAGTGGTACTTTAAAAAAATTTTTTTTAGTTGTTTCCTTCGAGTGAGTGGGAACAGTGAAGTGATTTTTACCACTTAATAAATTTCTTAGTTATCGTACTTTCTTTTAAATAAACAAGTAATTTTAATAATTACTGGATAGTGTAATACGCTATTAATTTGACCTTGCAGTCATTTATTTATATTTAATATTCTTAACCGTCTTTAAATTTTTTTTTCTTTAATTATTTTTAATTAATTTAATTTTTAATTTTTTTTTATTATTGAATTACCGTGTGTAATAATTTTGTACTTTAAATTTTTCTTTTTTTTTTATTAACTGAATAGGTTAGGTAGGGTTAGGAATTTTATTTTTTTTAGTTTTTACTTTTTTACTTTGTGCTACGGGAATTACGCTTGTGGCGTACTTGCAGGCCATATACGTGAATACGATTGGGGCACGACTCGTGGTACTTTCTTGCGGACTAAGATTGAGGGCGGGATCAACCGTCATTGGAACTCCAGGTTTCTTCAGTTCAGGATCAAGGACACGGAAAGGGACTTCGTGTGGGGCTCTTCATCCATTGGTGACCAACGATTCGATCATCCGACTTACAAGTAACCTTTTGCTATCCCAATCTTCATTTTCCCATAGTCTTTTCTTTTACTACTTTATCACCAGTTTTATTAGAATTATAGAACGATGCTGGCATAATTTGTTTTTTTTATCAATCCCGTCATTCCTCAGATACTTTTTTTTTTTTTTTTTTTTTTTTTTTTGAAGGTACTTCGATTGTTTTGCGTTTGATCAAATTAGTCAAACTTTTAAACTTCTAGACTTTTTTTTTATTGAATAGTTAATAGTTTGCTTAATTTGGATTTCGAAAGTGTACACTACATAATTACCTGGATTACATTAACAAATTTTTTTTTTCTCTTTTCTCACCTTTTACAATTTTTTTTGTTTTTTTTTATTTTTTACCTTGGATTTGTTTTATTTACATTCCGATTCCGACCGGGAATTTTTTTATTACCACTTACACCTCCACGTCCGTCCTTCCCTAAACGTCGCCGAATTTCAAACACCAACATGGCCGACACCAGCAATACGGCTTCCACTGCTGCTGCGCCTGCCGCGAGTGTACCAGTCACAAATGTTGCGGTCTCCAGGGTACTCAACCTGCCGACGTCCGTTCCAAAATTTAAGGGAACCGTCGCGGGACGAGCCACCGAGCCACTTGTTCAACACTGGCTCCACAAACTGGAGACATACTTCGAAAATGAGAAGGTCACCGCGGACAAGGACAAAATTTCTGAATCACAGCGGTTTATTGATTTTTCAGAGGGATCAGCATCCAAGTTTGTTGAAACTGACCCCGAGATACGAGAGGCCACTACGTGGGTCCAGTACCGACAAATTTTCTGGGACAATTTTAAGGATGTCAGCGACACCCAACCGTTCACGGCTATGACAAACTTGTTCCGACTGCGCTGGCAGGATGGTGAAGATTTCATGGAGTTTAGGAATCGTATTCAAAGCACGATGAACAGTGTCATCTTAGCCATCGATGGCGCTTTTGGGTATAAAATGCCCTCACAAATGGCGAAGATACTGTCCTTTTCGGCGATGTATGCGAACTTACCTAGTCACCACCAAGTCAAATTCCAGCGACATGCGGATATTACCACATCGTTAGCAACCGTTGTGAACAAGTTGAAGGAGTCGTGTCCAAACTCGACTGACCTTAGTATTCGTCGACCACGGGAAGAACGATCTAAAACCTCCCAGTCCATCCGTTTATCGCAGATAAGACAAGAAGGCAGCAGAAACATAGTTCTGCTTCTGCAACGCCTACGCCGACGAACCGGTCTCGACCAACCCCATCACGGCAGCCCCCCCGATTCCAACCTCAGACTCCACCGAGTCCACCCCCACGGTGCTACAACTGCTGTCAAGTGGGCCATGGAATAAAACAATGTCGGGCGGCTGCGTATTGTGATTATTGCAGAGAGTCCGGTCACCGGCGGGGAGAACGTTCGAAATGCCAGGATAAAGGTACTCCTCCCCAGCAACAACGGAATCCGTGGTCCCAAGGATCCCGGCCTTCCACGAGGCCACCGCAACAAGGATACCCCGAAGGAACTCCTTCCTATGCAACAAATCCTACGCGAAGCCGCTGGGAGCAGGACGTTCGACGTCTAGAGGCATCGCTGAACATTCTCAGGGAACAATGGAACGATATGGGATACGCCGGACCACCAGCCATACCACCGGAGAGTCCTGAGACCGCAGATACATCCGATGATTTTTTAGAGGAGCAGCCGGCTCCAGGATTTCCGTATCCAGACGAGCCGGGTTGCCCTCCCCCGGAGTAGCTCTCCCTACGCGGAAAAGGCCAGGAGTTACTACTCCACTTAAGGACCCCGAGGACCCTGCACAAAATAGTCCAGATAATACTGTAGAATCTTATGAGTTTCCCTTTACAGAAACTGCTTGCATTGAACCGAGATCTATGAATCTCGCTCTGCTTCACAGAGACCCGTGGTAAATTCTGTCGACGTTTCTACGTCATATGTTTGTACGATTAGTAATAAGTTTGAGGATGCTGTTATTCCGCTTCGTGTTCGAAGCTTAGATATGTTTGGTCTGCTAGACACTGGTAGCAACGCTAACCTAATTAAACAGTCTAGTTTGAATAAAATTCTGGGCATTTCCGAATTGGAACTTTTCCCGTCTAAAGTTGTTTTAAAAAGCGTTAATGGAGGAACCATACCCTCCGTCGGGCAAGTTAAGCTAAAACTGAAACTCGGCAAATTAGGCTTCGATGCCGATTGCGTGGTTGTACAAGACTCTATGCACTTCCCCACCGACATTTTACTTGGTTACCCTTTCCTTAAGGGAAATGGGTGGGATCTTAAATTTGAATCAAATGTTGTCCAAGTGCAAGGACAACTTATTCCGTTAGTGAATACGGAATCGAACCCGGAGGTTCGTTTTTCTACTGCTGTCGAAGCAGGTTTTAAGGATATTTCGGGCGATGTTCCCGACCTTGTTGAAACCCTACAGGATTGTTGTTATCCTGGTCACGGAGGGATTCAATTTTTTCCGGCTTTGCCGCCGTGTGATTGTTTGGAGTCGGGTGATAATCCCGCTGCACGCCATGTCAGGCGCTCGTTAATGTTTGTTCGGAGTCTGTTCCCATCGATGAGTTTCAGTTGAGAGTTAACGAAGAATTTGTTATTGAGCCAAACCAACAGGTTTGCTTCCGCGTGATTGTTACTTTTAATGATGGTACTTATGTGGATCCTGCGACTTCGGTAGTCGTTGAAAATGTTCTTGAAAATCAAGTACAACATTCTGGTTTAGTAATTGCACGCAGTCTGTGTACCAGCGAAAATGCAAACATCCCTATACTGTGTGCTAATGTTGGTTCCGAATCCATCACGTTGAAACCTAATACTTTAATAGGCAGAGCCTATTTGGCCCAGTCTGCGCCTAATGTAATTCCTCACGCCATACGCAGGTGCACCCCTGAAGGCGTGCCTCCTCAGGAATTGCGTGCTTCTTATAAAGCATGTTTAGAGTCCGATCCCGCAAATTCTTTTCTCTGCAGCGACCCGGACCTGTTCAATCAATTATTAGATTTCCTAGTCGAACATAAAAGCATCATCGCACTCAAGGGTGATGCCTTGGGACGTTCAAACCTTGTTCCATTTCACATTAACCTCACGGAAAACACCAAGCCAATCTACATTCCGCCCTATCGCGTTCCCCACTCCCAGCAACTGCTTGTTGAGGAACACGTAAAGGAAATGTTAGATTTGGGTGATTCGACCGTCGGTTAGTCCGTGGTCTTCTCCGTTGATCTTAGTCAAGAAAAAAGATGGAACGCTAAGGCCTTGCATTGATTACCGACGCCTAAACAAAGTGACCATCCCAGACCGATTCCCGCTTCCCAATATGCAGGAGGTCATTCAATACGTTGGTAAGGCTAAATATTTTACCTCTCTTGATTTAGCTTCAGGATACTGGCAAATGTCTCTGTCTCCGGAGTCAAGGCCGTGTACTGCCTTCACTACCAACCAAGGCCATTACGAGTGGAATGTTTTGCCATTCGGGTGCCGAAATGGCCCTGCGAATTTCTCCCGACTCATGAATATTGTGTTATCTGGATTATTGGGTTCTCATGCCCTAGTCTATCTAGATGACATAGTGGTCTACAGCGACACAGTGGAAAAACATTTCGTACGCCTTGCCAAAGTCTTCACACGTCTTTCGAATGAAAATCTGAAACTAAAACTTTCTAAGTGTCAATTTTTCCGTTCCTCACTTGTATACTTAGGGTTTCTTCTTTCCTCTGACGGAATCCGACCGGATCCCGCCAAACTTCATGTTCTCCAAAACTACCCTATTCCTCGAAACGTTGATGAAGTACGATCCTTTATCGGGTTTGTAGGATTTTATCGCAACTTCATTCCCGAATTTTCGGATATAGCCGCTCCCTTGACAAATCTGTTCAAAAAGAAAACCACTTTTGAATGGAATTCTGAGCATCAGAAAGCCTTTACTACCCTTCGCAACGAACTCCTACAGGAACCCATACTGCAATTCCCAGATTTTAGCAAACCCTTCATAGTAGCCACTGACGCTTCTAACTACGGGTTGGGTGCCGTACTACTCCAAGCCGTAGATGGTACCGAACTACCTGTGGCTTACGCTAGTCGGTACTTTCTAAACCCGAACGAAACTATTCAGGGACTGAACGAGAAGCTTTAGCCATCGTATGGGCCCTGAAGAAATTTAAGAATATCATCTACGGGTACAAAATTATAGTAAAAACGGACCACGCTCCGTTAACATCTATATTTTCCAAGAAATTACCAGACGGACGACTAGGTCGCTGGGCTCTTACCGTCCAGGACTTTAGTCCCGAATACGTCCACCGGCCCGGTAAACTCAACGTTCTTCCAGACTGTCTATCCCGAATAAACAAACCCGAAGAGGTCTGTGGAATTCATCGCATTGAGACCATTCCCAATTTCGATAGAAACACGCTCTTCGAGGCACAACGCACGGACTCGTATATTTCCAAATTGGTTCAGCAATTAAAGACTCAACCAAATTCGGAACTTCACCAGTTGTATGCCTTCCAGGATCAAATTTTGCATTACCAAATTTCTCCTGGAAAATACGTGACAGAGGTTCCCGAGAGTCTTCAGGTCGTGGCGATTAAACTGTGCCATGACAGCGTTTGTGCTGGGCACCCTGGAGTTGAACGAACACTGAAATTGGTCCAAGCACGTTACCACTTCCCACTCATGCGCACCAAGGTAACAGAACACTGCAAGTCGTGCTCATCTTGTGCGAAGCATAAAGGAGCACGTCCGCCCACCGCGCATCTGCATACGTACCCCGTTCCTGTTAGACCCTGGGAACGCGTAGGGATGGACGTGTTAGGCCCCTTTGTCCAAAGTCGAAATGGAAATAAATACATTGTCGTTTTCACCGACCATTTTACTAGGTATAACGAAGTTGTACCGGTGCCTGCCCATACATCGGAGCTCATTGCCAAGTGTTTACTCGAACGAGTAATCCAACGACACAATACGCCAGCCGTGCTGCTCTCGGACAATGCTCGGGAATTCACCTCCGCAATGTTCACAGAGTTGTGCAAACGTCTCCACATACAAAAGGTACAGATAACACCGTACCATCCGGCCGCAAATGGTTTGGTTGAGAGGCAGAATGAAAAAGTCCTTAGCGTCCTACGACATCTCGTAGACGCGGACCAACGAAATTGGGACGAGTGCATCCCTATGGTACAATGGACTATTAACAACACCTACAGTCAACTCATCAATGACACTCCTCATTTCAGACTGTATCATTACGATGCGAGATTTCCTTTCGACCTCCTAACCGACCCCACAAAGGGATTTGACCCACAGGAATCCCAATGTTATGCGGAAGACCTGGCTCGTCACTCATTCCAGGTTTTTCGACGACACACGAACGTTGTCTAAACTATGAGACCTGGCTACCAACCGCCCACTACCAACACAAACGGTACCCTAAGCAACGGACCATTACACCTGGAAACCGTTGCTGGTTGACAAGTGTAAAGCCTCCACGCCTCAGCAGTAAACTTTATCCAAAATGGGCAGGGCCATATCGTGTCCTCGAAGACCTGGGACACAATACCTTCAACATCCAACACCTACAAACCTTAAAAAAGAAGTTGTCCATGCTGACCAAATTAAGGTTTCGATGGAAGGTCCTAATCCTCCTCAACCGAAGTCGTCCCTATCCAAAGTGGGTACAACCAAGCCTCGCGTTACCAAGACCGAACCCGAGGATTCGGACGAGTGGGAATATTGCCTGAGGCCACCTCGGTCGACTTTGTCCGAACAACCTGTTGGAGCCACCCTGGAATCTGACACCCTGGAACCGGAGCCACTCCCTGCTGCTCCTTCTACTCCAGAATTTGAACTTCCGGGGGAACTCCAGACTTTGAAGTTTTACCTGAAGACCCCAGCCAGCGCGGCGCCCCCCTACTCACCGTCGCCACCCTCACCTGTCGACGACCCTAAAAAAGACCCTACAGTGACGTTCAGAACTCGACCTCATGAGTCGTCACAAGGCCCTTGGACTCGATCCCGATCGCGAGTACCCGAGTCACTAGAATACACACACAGCCCTGCTCTAGAACAAAGTTCCGGCCCCGTACCCACGCTCCACTCCGTCCCTAAACCCCACGTGAAAAATATTCCCATCACAAGGTACCTACACCAAGTCCCTCCCTACCATCTAAAACACCCTTACGGCCATCGACTCTGCCTACTCCGACTTCGCGAATACCCGAGTCCCTAGCCACTGCTTCCACATCGCATCCACCTCACCAACTTCGCCCCCGGACCGACCCTCGGTCAAACCCAAGGTGAGACCTAAATCACTTACTCGTAAGACTTCTCGGAAGTAACAGCTAACAGACCAAAATTATTAACAATGTTAACTTCGTCCAGCATGCTTACCCTTGTCTTCCTTCTATTTCCTGTGATTAGCAGTGCCTACCACATCGTCTCTGGTGCTGTGGTCAAATCGTTTTGACCTCACCTGGATTTTTCCTGGCAGCTTTCCATACTCTATTATTACTGTCATACCCTTTGTTTCGATACACTTTCGGAAACCATGTTATTTAATACTGTTATAAAACTCCTCCCATTCAAATTTTACGTTACGACCCTTCAACCCCCGTTCTAGCAGAATCCCACCCCCCGGTTGTTCTATCATTACCTTTAGTTTTACATCATCAAACACCAGGTTACTCTCTCTTAATAACACGCCCAATCTTATACACCCTATGGCTCACCTCCCACCAATTCCTTTTTCAACCTTCTCTCCCCTCTGTGACTCTAATACCTTCCTTCAACTACCCCACTTGGGATCAGCAATTGGATCGTATCAACGACACCCTCCAAGATAGGTCTCATGTCTTATCCCACGTTCAGCCCCCCACCTACGTGAGTGCCTCCACTTTCATGCTAATCCTAATTGCCAGCTTCTTCGCTTGCCACCCGTGTCAACGACTGAAGTGCTGCGCACCTACTTCGGAGCCCTCACCTTCGGAAGGAGCCCCGGACGGTCTGCCGTAATCTTCGGCCACCCGTTAGCTGTCGTTATACCGAGAAACAAAAAAAAAATAAATAATAATAAATAAATAAAAAAAATAAATTTTTAATTAGTTAGTTAGCAATTAGATGTTATATTGTTTTGTGCTTAAAGTTGCTTAATCATATTTTTCTTTTTTACTTGTCACTTCTATAGAAGGGGAGGTAGTGTCCCGTAGTGTAAAACTCTACGGTTCAAAACGAGTTCGTCTAGACTCTAGACGAAGTTCTGACATCACAGAGTGTGCAATCTTTCATACGCGGAGTAACCCCATGTAATTCGCAGTAACCCCTTTTAACCCGAAGTGCCCCTTGTAACCCGGCGTAGCCCCCGGTAACCCGAAGTGCCCCTTGTAACCCGGCGTAACCCCCAGTAATCTCAACATAAATCATGAAATGCGAGATGTATATGAAAACATGCTCACCGCATGAATTCTTCGATCTCCCCTTCACCTCCGTCGTTATCAGCATCTCGCGATGTAAGGCGAGCGTCTATAAACACGTCTTTCATTTTTTTTATTAGTAAATTTTACTAAAATCTTGTACCATTCCCATAGATAAAGCATAATTGTGTCAACCTGTATACCGCCCGACTTCTCTTAGCCTAATCCACTTCCACACCAAATTTCGGCTGTCTCTGGTCACTATTTATCTTCTTCCGGAAAAAATCACGCAAATTGATGGTTTCGAATATAAGATTCATTTACGCTCTATGACTTCCTTCCCAATCGATTCCCTTTTGTACGGGTTCCACCCTATCTTCACGCCGCCCCCCTGGCGCCTCTAGATCCTACAATTATGCTTTATTATCAAAAGAAAAACACAAGCTCCACAGAAACTATTTCGATCATGATTGGTTCACCCCCGGGACTCTCCCGAATCTTAATTGCCCAATCGTGGCTGTAAATTGAATTTACCCCCGCCTAAATTTGAATGTCGGAAACTATCATAGGCGCTTGCTGCTAAACTCCTCCCGTAAGAGGGTAACCCTTAGCTACCTCGTCTCCGCCTACCCCGAGGTTTTAAAAACCCAGAGAGCGTCGGGAACGAGGTTCTTTGCCCTCTTATTATCCCCAACCACGGAGGCTCTGTGATTACTTCTGTGATTAATTGTGCAGTGGCACTACCTCGCCCTGATCACTTAACTCCAATTTAAAGTCGAATCAAATCCAAGCTATAAACTTTGCCGCATATCGCTTTTAAGAAACAGCGGCATAAATTGTACATTTTTGCTTCTACTTAATTTTACGATTTATTCTGTATTTGACCTCACCTTGAGCATCATATAACCTTTATATTTTTTTTTCTTAAACTTAACCAAATTTAATTGTCCTCACCAAAAGGACTGTGTAATCGAAGTGAGATTAATAAAAACTATGTTAAAGTGAACTTCGTCGTTTCCATTCACCGCGCAATTCAGTTTAAACAGTATTTTCTCCGGTGATTTCGTGAAACGGAATCAGGAAGCACTTGAAGGTAACCTTCCGAAACTTTACAACGATTCGAGGTAAGAGTGGTTAGTGGAACCCACACACATTTTATTGCAAGGCGTGAGAGCCTGGTGCGTCCACTAGTGCCGACGTGAGACACGACACCTCCCAGAGTTTTTTTTTTGTGGAGTTTCTTAACCCGAGAGTGACGTTGTCCATCATCCTTCGGATACAACTCCGACTCAAACCAAGGGGACCGCCTCTGGAATTCATAGTCCATCGTCGTCTTCTACATTCGAGCGACCCAATTGGGACACCGCTCGACATTAAGGTGAAATTTTGTTTTTGTATTAAACTTAGTTTATGATATTCGATTTTTTGTTTAAAAGATCGTTCACCAAACGTCAAATTGGCCTCGTGGTGTTCCACCATGAGAAACTGTAATAGTAGCGTTGCCTTTTTTTTGAGACCTTGTCGGTCTGTTCCCTGGCCCCATAAACGTATTTACGTTTATGCTTAATAGCTTTGTCTATTAATTAGGTCGTATTTAGAAACCTTGTTGGTCTACCAGGAGCTGGTGAGTAAAAGCCGTGGGTAAGTCGGCTTTGGTCAGGTGATGGTAAGTAGTGCCGTAGGTACGGCGGCTGTGTAATACTGTTACTGCTGAGAGGTCTTAAGGTCTAGACGATTGGTTGTAGCCCTCATCTCGGCTACGTGGTGTTCATGGGATGAGCTCCTAAAAGTCTATGCTTAGACGATTGGTTGTAGCCCTCATCTCACCATGTGCTGGTGATGGGATGAGCTCCTAAAAGTCTGTACTTAGACGATTGGTTGTAGCCCTCATCTCGGCTATGTGGTGTTGATGGGATGAGCTCCTAAAAGTTTATACTTAGACGATTGGTTGTACAGGAATTCCCCAGTTATTGCGGTTAATGCTGCCAGCGAAAACGCCGCAATAACCGAAACCGCAATAATCGGGATGCATAATACATGTTAATTACGTTAATGCTGCCAAAACTTTTCAAAAACCGTAATAAATCGAATAAATAATCAGGATGCATAATACATGTTAAAACGTTAATGTTGCCAAAATGAGTAAATGAAACACAGTATATAGTTTTATAAGTTTATTAACATACGTAACATAGTTTTATAAGTTTATTAACATACGTAACATAGTTTTATAAGTTTATTAACATACGTAACATAGTTTTATAAGTTTATTAACATACGTAACATAGTTTTATAAGTTTATTAACATACGTAACATACGTAACTTTTCTTCTAAAGTAATCACTTTGCGTTTCTTCTTAGCACTTCCAATAGCATCTTCAGCTTTTCTAATCACACTCATTGTACAAAGGGTTGATAATGCAAGTAAACTATGCAAGCGAACTGTTCTGTATGAAGACTGGAGCGACACTGAACACCAACCAGCTGCCGGGTGATACTGGGTATACGTGTACTGTAGGATAACCACGTGTAAACGTCGGAACATAACATTTTTGCCAGACGTATGATTTTCAAATACCGCAATAACTCGAAGTTTGAAAGTGATAATCGGGATTATAGTCGCAAATTATAAACCGCAATAACTCGAATATCGCAATAATCGAAACCGCAATAAGCGGGGAATTCCTGTAGTCCTCATCTCACCATCTGCTGGGATGAGTTCCTAAAAGTCTATCGTGGTTGTGTGCTGGTTGTAGTGAGGTATTCTTTTAGTGTGGTAGTTGTTCGGCATGCTCGTATATATTTTGCTATTGGGGCTTTACATGCATCTGTTTATATACGTTATGTGTGTGTGTAATAATATGGGATCTATGGGCACATAATTATATAGTCGGGGAGTGTATATGCGTTTGTGTGCGCCAACTGGCTGCTTAAGCCAACTGGGGAGTGCGAGTTCTAAGCGAAGTGATGCTACCCTGAGCTCTCATTATGCGTCTGCGTCTCGCAGACGATGGATGGTCTCTTCCTCTCTCTCCTCCTCCTCCCTCTTTCTCTTAGGTTAGGTATAACCCTTTGGGGAGTGAGGCCGTCCCATCGTCTCCCCCAAAGTCTCTTAGATTAGGTGGACTCTCCCTGCTTGCTGGGGAATTTCCCCCTTTTTTTTGCACCCTGAGGGGGTTTGGCACTGGGGGGAAGGGGGGTTGGCACCGTGCAAAATTTAATCAACATTGCAATTGCTCTGCACTCTCTCCTTTTGCGTCCATACTACTAATGTTCTATCGATCAAATGGGTATAGGTTCACGGTGTTTAACCAATTAAGCAACTATTCTAATTACAATGCAGTGTTTGAGGTATAACGACAATAATAATAATTAGTCAGGATTATCATGATAAACCCACGTATCTCACAGAACCCCGTCAAAATATCAGAAGTTATTAGATCAATTCCAGAAGAGCATTTTCCTCATGCTCTAATGGAGTTTGAGCGTCGAACACACACTGTAGCGATGAATGTTAGTGTCATCATGTGGAAGTGTTTTAAATTTGAAGAGTTTCGAAATGTAAACAATCACATATATTGTATATATAGTAATTAATTAATAATAATAAGAAAAACATGACTAATTATTTCTAAAGCACTGTTTCTCGGACAGTGTGGAGTGTCCAAAGTTAGAAAACAGCAACTGTGCCTTCTTAATGCACACACACACACACACACACACACGTATATATATATATATATATATATATATATATATATATATATATATATATATATATGTGTGTGTGTGTGTGTGTGGCGAAGAGTATAGTTCTTGGCTTTTCGGACACTTTATATATATATATATATATTGTTATGTGACGCGGTTTATTACTTTATATTTATGGTATGAATTATACCTTTATTTTAGCCTGTTTTCCTTCATATAGATTTAACCCAAGGTTATATACAGGGTGGGCGAAAGTAGCTCCCTATTTTGGATTGGTAAAAAAATACGTATATTATTCATTTATTTCAGAAAAAATAATATGAAAAGGTAGGCATACATGGTAGGTTTTCTCTAAAATTCAATGTGGGCTCCAACTCTTTCCACCAGCTTCTGGAGCCGCCCAGGAATGGCGTCCACTGACTTTAGCAGGAACTCCGGCGGGATGGAGGACATGACTTCCCGAATTCGGTCCTCCAGTTCTTCCAATGTCCTCGGTTTGGTGCGGTAGACTTCTTCCTTTACCCACCCCCAAAGAAAGAAGTCGCACGGTTACCGCAGAAAAACGGCAGAATCGGTTCAGTGTAACGGTGTGGTGTGGTATGACCTCAGATCAGGTTGTGGGCCCGTTCCTTCTGCGCAACACCATGAATGCTGAGCGGTACCTTGCTATGTTGCGAAACGAGGTCTGGCCGGTTGTCAGCACATGGGAGAACATCGACAATCTGATATTTATGCAAGATGGCGCCCCTCCGCACTTCGCTCTTGTTGTCCGTGAGTGGCTGGATGCCCACTTCCCTGGGCGTTGGATGGGTCGTCGTGGTCCACATCAATGGCCAGCCAGGAGCCCCGACTTGACACCGTGCGACTTCTTTCTTTGGGGGTGGGTAAAGGAAGAAGTCTACCGCATCAAACCGAGGACATTGGAAGAACTGGAGGACCGAATTCGGGAAGTCATGTCCTCCATCCCGCCGGAGTTCCTGCTAAAGTCAGTGGACGCCATTCCTGGCGGCTCCAGAAGCTGGTGGAAAGAGTTGGAGCCCACATTGAATTTTATAGAAAACCTACCATGTATGCCTACCTTTTCATATTATTTCTTCTGAAATAAATGGATAATATACGTATTTTTTTACCAATCCAAAATAGGGAGCTACTTTCCGCCCACCCTGTATATCACTGATTATATTATATATATTCTTATTTCGCCGTCAATTCGTGTAGAGGGATAATTATAAACCTTTTACAAAAATAATATATTCGTCACAGATCTTACTAAACCAATTACAATACAACAATGAAATTTTGCCAATCATGAATAACTGTTTACGGAAATGACACGTGAGACATTGATTCTTACTTCAAGAATTTGATATTTAGAATTAACACCAGACACCTAAAATAAAATGCATAAGCAAATCAAAATATGACTGTTAGACAAGTTTAATCTACAATTGATAGTTATTTAACTTAATACAGCGGTATTGTAATATGTCAGATCATTAAAATGAATAAACGCACACATACTACAATTTGATGGAATTATCTTTACAAGAACAGTTAGTTCTCTACCCGGCCTTTTGACCGTATTTTGTACATAATACGATTTCATAGAATTATTTGAAGCCGATCTGGTTATTTGACCATTCCAATTATAATGTTTAATGCATGCCTTAGTTACATTGTTTACCTACTTCCTTTTGACAGTGGTAATTATTCTCTTGAGAATTCGTACATTATAATCCTGTGTATTTTATATTTCTACCGAATGCGCGGACTCTGTTTTCTAACGGTGAATCAAGGACACTATTTTCGAGCGTTTACCGACACGAACAGAATATACCGAGTGTTTCCGGTTTCTTTATAAGGAAGACCATTTTAGCTTGGCGAGTAATTTACTCAAAATTAGAATAACGATTTCGCTTCTAATTGCCACACACGATTTGAATTTTATCATTACGGCACAATATATGTATTTTTATATACTTGAGCAAACTTCTATTAAGAACTCGTTTTTTGTTCTTAAAAGGAGAAATAAATATAATGTTCTTATTAAAATTCAACACAGGTTTGTGATAGTGAACTTTATTTTTTTCACGCTCTGAGATGCACTGATCTTTATGCGTTTTTCAGCCTATGCTTCTGTTGTCATGGCTGTCGGGCGTAAGATTCTTTAGATACCCAAATAAGATTATCTTTTTGATTAATCTTATTTGTAAGAATTACTAGTCTTTTAGAAGGTATAATTTTACATGCCATTAAACTTATTAATAATGTAATAATATAATTTTAACGGAGTTTTCCCATTTTATACATAAATGAACGTTCAATTTTATAACGCCTTCTTTCTTCCTTTGAGGTGAAACGCGGAAACCCACGTGTCTCCTTAATTTCCTTTCTTTATTTTTGTGTAACTTTACATTCCTAGTTTCGGGGCAACCTATGTATGGTATTTTTATCCGAACTTATTCAGAATTAAAGAGACAATTGAATTCATGTCTTTTTCCCTAAATTACACGAGTATTTAACATGCATATGTTTTAAATTCCCTGTACTTAAGAATTTATAAACCGTCGTCTCAGAAACGGAAAAAGGCGGAGCCGCCATTTCGGTCATTCCCTTTGTTTCCCTGAACCATTCATTTATACATATAATTTATTCTGTTTGCGTGATCAGTTTTGCTTGTGGGTTAATTTATAATCAGTAATTAATTAACTTTATTATATTATTCCCATACATAACAATATATACACACACACACACACACACATATATATATATATATATTATATATATATATATATATATATATATATTATATATCCTACATAAAAAAACTGCCTTAAAAGAGGCCATTAAAGCAGTTTGGGTAGAAGAAATTACTGTAGACTTTTGCGAAAGACTGTTTATCAATGATTCGCAGAATTGCTGCAGTGATCGAAAATAAATGCAAACATACAAAATACTAGGTGTATATGACACTTTGCATTCGGTTGTGTCTACTTATTTAGAACTGTGTCATATTGTTGTTTAAAATCAATTGTTTAGCCAAAATAAATAAAAATGATCATTTTACCGTATTTCTACCTCTGATGCATCCATTCTGGCTATTACTTATTTTTTCTAATAAGTTTTTACTTCGCCTTCTCAATAGCTTGTAAGCATTTTCATCGGACAAATTATTTGATTCTTTAAATTTAAAATACGTGTTCCTTTTTAACGTTCAGCTACTTTTAATTTCAGCATTCCACCATTTAGGTTTAACAGACTTCTCCAGTCTCTTTATACGTAATGGGATATTACTTGATTCTAAACGTTTAAAATAATTATAAAAAGAAGTCCATGTGCCATTAATATCATCGTGCGATAGAGCCTCATCCCAATTATGGGTCGAAAGTTGCAGTTTCATGTTACGAAATTTAGCTCTTTTAAAATAAAAAACGTATTCCAGGCTTTCCGAATTATGAACATCATTAATTTTAATTTTAAATGTTATTTGCCTATGATCACTGGTGAAAAAGTAGTCTCCTACAGTCTACAGAGATGTTATCAATTAAGTCTAGGTCTGTACTTACATAAAAAATTAGTTCCTGAAGCCAATTATCACTATCGCTAGTCTGAAAGGGAGGCCTGTATACTAAACCTATAATTAATTTCTTTCATGAATTGTCTTTGATTTCAACAAACGTCGCATTTATATTATCAATTTCTGCAATGTTTTTAATTATGGGTTTTAAGTGTGACCGAACGTATAGTACTGTACCACCATCCTTTCTTTCTATCCTATCATTGTTAAACATCTCAACCTGGGATATGATATTCTCCGAGGAAATCTCTACTCGCAGTAGAATCTCGAGGTTCTTTGAGGAGACAATCGTTCACTGTAAGGAAAATTTATGTTAGGCTGTTCGCTTTCATAGGAGTTACGCCGTTTTTTGCCTGAAAAACCATCGCAGAGCCATGCAATAGTCTACAAAGATGAGCTGCTCCCACGCCACTTAGATGAAGACCATCACGCAAAAATAAATTCTTTTTATTATAAAACTGACTCCACAGATCGACGAATTCAACATCTGAAAATTTTGCCGTTAAATAGAACTTATCCAAATAAATTCAATAAAATTTTTATTAAAATACTGTAATTACAAACAGAATTCTAGCCGCCTAAACTCAATGTTCAAAACGATGGCTTTCCGTATTAAAACATCAACTCTCACTGGAAACAAACAGATACTAGTAAGACTTATGTGCGATATGACCCCCATTTTCATTAATCACTGTTATCACACGTTTCCACTGGCGAATAGCAGCCTGAATTTGATGTTGTGGTATTTGTTCATTCTTCAATGCGATTGCATAGTTCCACCAAGTTGTCCAAATGCTTCGCGGCAACCCTCATACACTTTTTCTTCGAGTGTATCCCAGACAAAATAATCCAGTGGGCTGAAATCCGGAAAATTTGGTGGCCATTCTTTGGCTGCAACGAAATTTGGTGCATACTGCGTCAAATATTCCTGAGTCACTTTTGCTCAATGAAAAGGCACACCATCTTGCACGAAAATGTAATCGCCATCAGGATATAAAATTTCGCGCTCGAGAAGAAGCTTATTTAAATGCTGTACATAACGATCAGCGTTCACTTTAACACCTTGACTATTAATGATAATTTTAAAGATAAACAATTTTGTTTTCCCTTTCCACGCATATACAACAGGAAACCATACGCTTTCGGCGAGAAACGCGACCTTTCATGGTACAAGCGTGCTCGTTCGATAGCACTTTTCTTCTGTTTGGAATTCATTCTGTTATTTTGTGAATTGGTTCGATAGCACTTTTCTTCTGTTTGGAATTCATTCTGTTATTTTGTGAATTGGTTGGGATTTGTATCGTGAAATCTTTCTCGTTCTGGAAACACATTAGTTTCACATCACCATGACAGTATTTACGATAGAGATAACGGCATCTGCTCAGTCGTTTGTTCTTCGAAACTGTAGGAATGCACGGTGCTTTTAAACGTCGATAAGATTTTATTCCTTTAGACTGGAAAATCCGTTGCACCGTACGTCTCCGATATTCCTAACTTTTTTCTCTGCGACAAGTGAGTACCTGGCCGACTTTTTTGGGATAGCACTAATTCTTCAACTTGGTCGTCAACCACAGTTCTGACTGTTCGCTTTCGACCACTACCGGCTGTTCGTTGAATGGAACCCGTTGTTTCGAGACGTTTAATTGCACGATTAACGGAGCTAGCAGTCCAATGTTTTCCAGGAAATTCTGTAACCAGCCTCTTTCCTCGCCACCCTTTTACTTGAAAACACGTTTCAATAAATGAAAGCTCACTTCTTGTCAACTGAAGCATTGCTGTAGCTACGAGCAGAATGACTAAGCGTGCATACTGGCGAACGTTTCATTTAAAACTGAAAGGTGCGTGTGTTCCAGACACGTTGTAATCGTAATCAGGAATCGTAATCATTGGAATCGATTCCACATTTTTTAGGAATCGTAATCGTGATTACATGCCATGATTACAACATATCAATGAATATGAAAGTCAACTTGCCATTATAATAAAACCCACTCTTTAGACAGAAGTATGTTTGAAAATATATGTACTTCTGCCTAAACACTGGGTTTTATTTTTATGCTTTGACATTCACATTATGGGGAAAAAATTCCACTTATGAAGTTGCCATTGTTTCATAAGATTTTAAGTTTGTTTCAAAAATTACAACACACCAAAACACACAATCCACAACTCCCAAAATTTTAATTTTAATTTTTATTTAAATGTTCTCATTTATTTATGACTTATTGAATTCTGTCATTTTTTGTAGTATTTAATATTCAGTATTACATAGTATTAATTGTTTTGCAACATATCTCACACAATCATTATAAAAAAGAACAACCCGCAATACTTAGAAAATAATTGATATAAAAATAGTCCTAACCCACCCATACATAGTAAGATATAACTAGAATGAGATAATGTTGATGGAATAGTACTATTCCTTATCTGTGGGAAAGAAAAATCATATTTTGATTTCAATCAGTTATGTTTTTCTTATAATTTACATCGATTTAAATCACTTGATTTAAATAATTTTATTTCAGTCATTGCAACCCTTTATGGCAGTGATTATGTATTGTCTTTCTTCCGTTTACCTAATTTGGAATCGTAGGAATCACGATTACAGTTATTAATGTAATCGTAATCGATTCCATTCACTTTGGAAGGAATCGCAATCGTAATCGTAATCGATTCCATTAACTTTGGAAGGAATCGTAATCGTAATCGATTCCATTTGTGGTGGAATCATAACATGTCTGGTGCGTACCAACAAACGTTACATTTAAACTAAAAGGCGCGCGCATACTGACGAATATCACATTCAAATTGGCGCGTGCGTACTGATGATGTTACATTTCAAACTGGCGCCTGAATATTGACGAACGTCACATTTCAAACTGAAAGCAGCACACATTCACGAAATTTCATTTTGTCATTTAAACAATTTTAAATCTGTTAATAATTATATTATTTGAATATAAATTTTATGGAAATTATTTGGATATGTTCTTATTTAACTGTAAAATTTTCAGATCCTTAATCATCATATTTCCAGAACAGTGTGATAACAGTGAGTAATAAAAATGGTGATCATATCGCACACAAGTCTTAGTAGTACCTGTTTCTTTCCAGTGAAAGTTGATGTTTTAATGCGGAAAGCCATTGTTTTGAACCTTCAGTTTAGAAAGCTATAACTCTGTTTGTAATTAAATTATTTTAATAAAAAATTTATTGAACTTATTTGGATAAGTTCTTATTTAACAGCAAAATTTTCAGATATTTACTAATCATGTTAACGGAACAGCAGCTCTTCAAACAGGACGCGTTTTTTCCGCGCCCTTCGATATAGTATATATAGTTAGTTAGTTAGTTAATAATTAGGTCATCATTATGTTGCGTAAAATACTTTCAAACTGCTGATTTCGACTGGATGCGACATGATATCAAATGTAAGGCTGCATTATATTTCGAAATAAAGTGTTTGAACGACTGTTGATTCTTCTAAGAGTCTAAGTTCGTATCTTGAACATTAAGAAAATATTAAGACTGTGCAAAACAAATTCATTTGAAAAGACCCAGCTCTCGGAATCGGTGGTTTGTCGAAATAAACTTAACAATGATGAAGGTACATTAAGTAATCTAACATTTTCTAATTTTATTGCTCTGAAACATGGAAATACATTGGTTTGGATGCGAGTTCTTACTTGAATTTTAATTTAAAAGCAAGTTTCTATTTTGTTTTGATTTAAGAAAAAATTAATTGATTAGTGTATGCAAAGAATATAAAAGAACAGTTTTCATTTAATTTCATTTACCTAAAAGAATGTCTCACCTTTAAAAATATAAGTAGGTAAATTTTAAACAAACAGGAAAAATAAGAGAAGCATTTACTGCCACAATTAAAACTAATTTATTTAAATAAAGTTCTGAGAACACTCCGAGGCTTTCATCATAATTTACGAAAGATACGATGATGGAGGTACATAATCTCCTCTTACTCCTTCACCTCCTAAAACTCTTACACCTCCTATGCCTGGTACACTTCCCAAGACTCCTGGGCCTCGTACACCCAAACCTGGGCCTCCTACAGCTCCTACAACTCCTACAGCTCCTGGACCTCCAAGAACTCCTGGATCTCCTACAACTCCTACAGCTCCTGGACCTCGTACACCCAAACCTGGACCTCCTACAGCCACTACACCTCCCAAGTCTCCTACACCTGGGATGGCATCTCCTCTAACTACTTGTCCTTGTTGTCCTGGTTGAGTAAGAACTTGCCGAAGTGTGACTCCTCCTGCTAGAACGGGATTATCTCCTTCATCGTAGTTGACGTAGACTATTTCTGGTTCCAGACCTGGGGCTGCTGCGAGTTCAATGACTCTTTGCTGTATTTCGCCGTCCTTCGACAGGACGTAAACGAGAGTCCTTTTTTGTGGAGGGGGAACAATGACTGGATCTACAATTGGTATTTCTGGCGCCATGACGTAAACGATGTTGTGATCGATTTTTGGCTTTGGAATGGCCGAAGAAGGTACGTATGAAACAGTAATCTTAGGAGAGCGGTAAACGAAGATATTTTCTCTAACAATGGCGTCGAGACAGGTTCCAGATGCATTACGCACTTGATGGGGGCGGCAGACGGGGGCCTTATACCTCGTGCCGTAGCTGTCGGGTGCACCGAAAACGCAACTAAGAAGAGATGCCACAATCTGAAGAAGAAAAAGTTCCATAAAAAATTATTGAAACAAATCAAATTAAAGCCATTTTCATTTATATTTACATCTCTAATTTTCAACTAAACCTACGTTAAACCGAAACCTTCGCGTAAACCACAAGACTTTTCACCATGAGCTACTTATCATTTTTTACTTTTACATTTAGTTTTACATTCACGGTATCTTTGTCTAGAAAAGGTCATAATTATCGGAGCTCAAATGCGCGTGAGGATATAGATGTCTGCTTCTTTTAAAATACCATTCGTGCTATGATCAAGCTAAATTTATGAGACTACCTACTTTATGTTCGGCGGTGAAAATATTAATTTTCGTTTGATTAGTGTCCATATCCATAATTATTCGCCCACTTCCCACACCACCCACTTCATCTATTGGTTGAATCCAACACCATAATTACGTGCGGAGCTGGTATAATTTTCATTTAGGGAACACGAATAGGCCTACATTACCATACTCACAACAAACAAAGAAGATTATGTCAAATTAGACGTAAAATAAAGACCATAATTTTTAGGAGATATGTATGAAAATTAAATTTCTTGAACATTTCGTTCACACTTTACGCATAACTGTTCATAATAGAACCTTCGTATAAGAAATGTATATAAATGGTAAATACGGTCGGTAAGTTGCTTCATTACGCAGTGGTTTTATTCTAATTAACATTAAAGTCCGCGGATTATGTCCACAGAACCCCCGAAGAGTGGTCAGAATGTATTGGCAAACTTCCTTTTTTCTTGAACAACGAAATACATGGAAAACAAAATGACTTCATCAGATTTTAGGCACTTCTGGCTTACACTAACACTACGCCTACATCTCGAGAAAAGATGGTTCCTATAGTTTAAACATTACTGACAATCAGTTTACGTTGATTTTCATTAAAAAGAAGACTACGTAAGACGGTGGATCGTAAACTGAGGATAAACTTTAATCCGAATTTGGATAAGTGTATCACAGTTTGAATCTAAACTACATCGAGCCCCTTTTTGGTAGGTAGTTTTCGATGCACCCTTTAAATTACAAGTTTCCAATACAATGCCCTATTATTTATTTATTATTTATTTATTTATTTATCTATTTTACATATATACAATATATTCGTTCGTTTTCTTGTGTTTCTTTCTCGTCTACTTTTTTGTTCTTTCCTTCATAGAATTATTTCAAGGGAAGGATTCAGATCTAAAGCATATAGTTAGTTACTTTATAATAATGTAGTATTATCCTATGAACATTTAATACAAAACTCTACGTGTCCATCTATGAATGGGACGAGAAAATTAATGTTAACCGCAACCTCTTTTCACTTTTAGTGAAAGCTCGTAATTTAACAATAAGATTTTATTCCAATAAATACACATTTACCGAAGCTTAAAATTATATGAAGATCCTGAACTCCCCACAAATAAATAAAAAAATATAATATATATATATATATATATATATATATATATATATATATACATACAGGGTGTTCTCATAAGTCCGGTCTCACAGGAAAATTTATTTTAAGTTAAGTTTACAAAGGTAATACGTTAGAACTAAAACAAATGTTCAAAATGATGTCTTGCGTTGGGACCTATTTTGTTGCAGGTAGAATAACACGCAATGGCTAACAGGAAAGTGAGTTACAGTCGTGAGGGAAAGCCTTCCGCCTTTTCCTCACGAGTGTAGCTCACTTCTATATTAGCCATTGCGTGTTATTCTACCTGCAACAAAAAAAAGGTCCCAAAACAAGACATCAATTTGAACATTTGTTTTAGTTCTAACGTATTACTTTTGTAAATTTAATTTAAAATAAACTTTCCTATGAGACCGGACTTATGGGACACCCTGTATCTATGTGTGTGTGTGTGTGTGTTGTGTGTGTGTGTGTGTGTGTTTATGTAAATTTAGTAAAAATAAAGCAAATGTAACTCACTAGAAAACGCATGTTGAGGATGTTCCAGGTGAACTGTGATGAGTAGGGATTCTATCGATCTTTTATAGGAATTCCGAAGCAAGGTTTCCTTTCCCTATAACTGGATTTCCTTTATTTTCCTGGCCTTCTCCTTCTTCTTCTTCTTCTTTTTCTTCATCTTCTTTCTCTTTTTCTTCTTCTTCTCCTTTTGATGACTTCGCCAGTGGTGCAAACTTGAAATGTACTTTCCAGTTTGTAACACAATTAAATTAAATTAACTAACTCTGTGTAATTTATCACGTGTGGTGTCCTCTTCTCTTTGATTCGGATTAAGGATCTCAAATGTTACTTACATTTTTTGTAAGATTCAACTCAAAATCGGAGTTGACAAATTTTTGGGTGTGTGGGTTACGAAGTGAAATTAATATTAGATTAAGATTTGGACCGTGATAAAGTAATAAATAAGTTTTCTCAGTATGCAGGAAGGATGGGGCCAAGGGCAAATGACCGCGAAAGTGGTCCCCTCCCTCATAGAAGACGAAGAGAGCCAAAATCAAGGTCCGGGGTTTTCGAGATGCGTTTGAAACATGGGAAGTCATAGACAGGAGGAAAGATGGAGTGAGGAAGATTGTTCCAGAGTTTACCGGTTGAGTAGATAAAAGATTTAAAATACCGATTAACCTTTTTGCGTTAGAGAGTTGGACAGAAAAGGAATGAGAAAGTGTAAAAAGTCTGGTGCTGCGTGCTTTCCTTAAAGGAGGAGGCATGCAGTTAGAAGGTTCAGAAGAGCAATGTCCGTTATAATAGCGATAGTAAAAAAGAGAGTGAGGCAACATTACGGCGAAGAGGGGGAGATTGAAGACAGTCAGTAAGAGGCGGGGAATTGATAAACGAAAAGCCTTTGATTCCACCCGGTCAAGTACGGCTGTGTGGGGCACCCCACACATGAGACGCATACGCCATACAGGGGCGAACAAGACGCCTGTACAGAGACAGCAACTGAGTGTGGTGAAGAAACCGCGGAAGCGGTACAGCACACCTAACCTCTTAGAAGCTGTTTTGGAAAGAGAGTATATGTGATCTTTCCAGGAAAGATCACGAGAAAAGGAAACGCCAAGAATGTTAAGAGAAGAGGAAGGATTCAGTTGTGCGTTGCTGAAGGTAAGGGGATAATCGTGTGGAAGATTGTGACGTGTTGACAGATGGAGGAACCGAGTTTTTGAGGCATTGAAAGCCACAAGGTTTACTCTGCCCCAATCAGAGACAGCAGAGAGATCAGCGGTCAGGTGGTCCATAGCCGTCCTACGCGAATCATGGAGTGACTGCTGTGGGGGACGCTTTGGGAAGCGGGTGAAGTGAAGAGTGGAATCATCGGCATAGGAGTGAAGAGGACAGGAAATGCGAATTAAAAGATCATTAATAAATAAAAGGAAAAGAGTGGGTGACAGGACAGAACCCTGAGGAATACCACTGTTGGTAGCTTTTGGAGAAGAACAGGGGCCATCTATAACCGCAGCTATATATATATATATATATATATATATATATATATATATATATATATATATATAAAACCTTGGTTATCCTTCGTTTTGCTTCCGCCCGAATTGTTCATTCTGACGAAGATCAAGCTTGTCACTCCACCTTAGACCTACAGTTTAACGTGGAATCCGAACCACGCCCCACCAGCAGCCCAGCGTCTTAACCACTAGTCTACCTCGGGTACCCATTTATCTACCACCCATTTTTTTTTATTGTGTTGCAGGATGAACAACTGCGATTTGCTGCGTGCCGCCATCACCGGGTCTCGATCCCGGGGCCGATGAATTCGTAGTCAGCAATGCTAACCACTACACCACCAACATATATATATATATATATACGAGGGTGGGCTGAAAAGTAATGCCTCCACTTGAATAATTCTGGATTGTGTCGAGGTAGCCAGATAAAACCGGTTTTGTGTTGTAACTTGATATCCCCACCCCATTCCAGATTGTTTAGAGGTAACCAGATAAAGCCGGTTTTGTGTTATAGCCTAATATAACCTACACTCATTCCACATGTTGGTTCAGTATCGATTACAATGGAAAGGAGTAAAGACGTTCGCTTCAAGCAACGTGTCGTAATTGAATTTTTGATTGCGGAAAGCGTTGCTCCCATAGACATTCATCTGCGAATGCAAGCTGTGTACGGCAAATAGTATGTTGATGTGAGTACCGTTCGACGTTGGGCGAGGCAGTGTAAAGAAGGAGAAGCAGGGCAAGAAATTTGCGAGACAACCCGCGAAGTGGAAGGCTTGTAACGGCAACCGACGAGTCTCATCGGAACTGCGTTGACGAACTGATTCATGGAAATCGTTGCATTAAACAAAATGAATTGCTGCAACGCTCGATATCTCCAAAGAGCGAGTGGGACACATTATCAGTATTCTCGGCTACCGAAAGGTCTGCGCCAGATGGGTGCCTCGCATGCTCACTACCGAGATGAAAACTGAGAGACTATGCATTTGCCAAGAAAATCTGCAGCGCTTCGAAAATGAAGGAAATTAATTTCTGCACAGTATTGTGACAGGAGACGAGACGTGGATCCACCATTATGAACCTGAAAATAAACGGCAATCCATGGAATATCGGCAAAAAAATTCACCGCAACCAAAAAAATTTAAAGTTCAAAAATCGGCTGAAAATTGATGACTGTTTTTTGGGATACCACTGGTGTTGTTCTCGAAGACTTTACGGAAAGAGGGACAGCAATCAACTCCGCACGTTATACTGAAACTCTGAAGAAGTTGAAAAAACGGATCAAGAGGGTTTGCACCAACAAAAACGCAGTCATTGTTCACCATGACAACGCACGGCTAGTGTTCAAACGCGAGAAGCAATTGAAGATCTGCAATTCACCGTCTTGCCGCATCCACCATATAGCCCCGATTTAGCACCATGCGATTTTCACCTCTTTCCTAAACTTAAAGAACATCTCCGTGGAAATCGCTACGAGTCTGACGAAGAAGTTAAGGCCGCTGTGAAATTTTGGTTTCGTAGTCAAAGCTCCGAGCTTTACCGGGATGGACTTCAAAAACTCATTTATCGTTGACGTAAATGTATCAAGGTAGAGGGTGATTTTACGTAAAATTAAATGTATGGTGTTGAAGAATAAACTCTAAGGTACATATCTGCTTTTGTTTCGATAAAATCCTTCAACCCGTTTAAAATTTATTTGTGTGGAGGCATTACTTTTCAACCCACTCTCCTATATATGAAAATGAAAATGAAAATGAAAAGGTTTATTGGCAGATTATAGTCCATATGACAAATATTATTAATACAATGACAGTTCATATACTAAGAATATATATATATGTACTGTGTGTGTGTGTGTATATAAATATGTGTGTGTGTGTGTGTGTATATAAATATGTGTGTGTGTGTATATAAATATGTGTGTGTGTGTGTGTGTGTGTGTGTGTATATAAATATATGTGTGTGTGTGTGTGTGTGTGTGTGTTCATATAAATTCTAAAGTAAATTCAAATTATTTTCAGTGATATCTGTAAAGTTAGGTTTTTATCTTGTAAACAATGTCATGCCCAAATCAACCTACCTACCTTGAACTACTCTCAACACTGAGATTACTGCTATCCTACCCCCTTTCCCCCCCCTCACCCTCCGACCTATTAATAATAATTATAATCATTCAGGAGGGTAAGAAACTGTCACAGCGCTCAGGACAACTAACGCGCCTCATTGCTTTAAGTCTCGTATTATTATTATCACCAACATCACCGGGAATCGAACACCCGACCTCAGTGTTTTCACTTCACTTATAGGGAAACAGCGTTACCCACTGATCTATGGATGCTCGCCCTCCCTGACCTATATACCCATTTCGTCGACGGACATTCGGATCACCTGAAGTCTAAAGCCCCCAATGTCAATCGCCCTTGACGATTGGTTAGGTTTGGTCGTGATATTTTCGTTGTTTTGTATATATATATATATATATATATATAATATATTGACGATTGGTTAGGTTAAGTCGTGATATTTTCGTTTGTGTTAACGAAAATATCTCGACTAAGCCTAACCAATCGTCAAGGGCGACTGACATTTGAGACTTTAGTCTTCAGGTGATCCGGACATTCTAATGACACACTAATAAAGTAACCTAACCTACACTTACTAACCTTAACCTAACATGGCCCATGCTAACCTAACTTAATCTAAAATATCACCGCGAAAATGTAAGCTCGATTCTCTCGATAAAGTTTCTTGTACATGTCGTAACGTGGAATTGTGTTTTTTTTCAATAAAGATTTTCCATTTGGGGGGTTTGGCGTTTCTTTAACTCGAGATGTAGTCACTTCAAATTTGAATATGTATACCTAATAATTTATTCTCA